>PVIJ01009037.1:48616-69679 GCA_004024925.1 Scalopus aquaticus | reverse complement strand
GCGGCGAGAGGATTCACCAGAGACAGAGCGGGGAGCAGAGCAGGCAGATCAGAAATACACTGCTGAGGGGAGCAGCGGGTGAGGCAGGAGAGGTCTGCCGCACCATGTGGGATTCTCCCCAGCCGGGCATCGAACTCGCGTCGCCGCTGCCGACAGCTCCACAGCGCAGCTCTTAACCGCTGCGCCACCGGGGAGGCCCTACCTGATTCTATTAATGGAGATAAAGGGAATTATCTATGTGGAATTCCATTCACTCCTCATCACTAGTCATAGAAATGTGGCTGTTTAAGAAACTATCTCATCTAGATATCTGTATTGGTTGAATGTCTCTAGAGAAACAGAACCAATAATACACATGAGAGAAGTTACTGTAAGAATGTTGCAGGAATTAATTATTGAGTTTAAAAAGCCCCACCATGTGCTGTCTATACACTAAAAATCCAAGAAAGCTGGTGATAAAATGCAACCTGTGTGTAGAAGCTAAGCAGGAGAGGAAACTTCTGAAAACTGAAAAAGATGGATGTACCAGCTAAAGCAGAGAACAAGATTGCCCTTCCTTCACCTTTTTGTTCTGTTCTGAACTTGAAGGGATTAGACACTGCTCACTTGGGTGGTAAGAGTAAACTTCAATCTTCTCTACTCAGTCTACTTACACAAATAATATTTACAAACACAGCCTCACAGACACAACCAGAAATAATGTTTAGTCCGGTCAAGTTGACACATAAAATTAATAATCACAATAGTGAACCTTCAATCTAGGACTAATATCCCCGATATTGCCCTCCACCCCACACTGACATCTCTGTAGCTTCTATTTTAAAGTTATGTCTTGTGTTCCTCCCTTACATGTTTCATTATAATTTTGGTTTTATCTCACTCCTTTTCTTTGACTTAGTAATGTAACCCCACAAGTTCACTAAAATTGTATTTTTGAAATAAAAAAAAATTAGAATCAGTTATTTCAATGGGCAATATATCCATTTTCTTCTAGATCCACCCACAAAACTGTCACTTAAAAAATTTAAATGCAGAACTTTTTTTTACACTGTTGTTAAGTTATGGACAACATATGATTTCGCCCCTCATTTGTGATCACCTTATTTTCTCCCACCACCAAAACAGTTGTAGTCCATTACCGTATTCCTTTGTGCTTTTCCACACCCCATTTTCACTTTTCCTAAAACCCTTCCACTCCTCCTGCTCTAGTGAATGCCTCATATTTACTGTCAGCTTTCAAAGTTTGTCTTAGTCTCACCCTTTGTTTGGTTTTGCTATATTTCACATATAAGTGAAACCGCTTGCTATTTATCTTTTTTTTATTTTGACTTATTTCACTTAGCATCAACACTTCCAATGCCATTCATGTTTCCTCAAATGGCATTAGTGTATCTTTTTTGATTGTTGACTGGTATTCCATTCTGTATATATACCACATCTTCTTGATCTATTCATCTGTTTTGAGTCATTTAGGTCATTTCCATTTCTTGGCTCATATAAATAGTGCTGTAATAAATATGGGGTTGCAGATTTCCTTTTGTATTAGTGTTTTTGTAGAACTGTCACTCTTGTCCACTCTTCACCTCTTGAAAAACTTTCTTGCTTCCCACCAGAATATTTTCACATTATGCTTGTTTGTTAACTTTTTGACTTGCAGTTTTTGATTTCTTTTTCAGGCTCCTCTTTTCTCATCCCTAGGGTTTTAGCTCCTAAGCAGTTTGACATAAACACAAGTAACTGAAAATAACTTTAGAGAAAGTTCCAAATTGTTTAACTTGTCTTTTGGTTGCTTTACAACTTTACCTAACTATGCCTTCTATGAATTATGTTTTAGTAACAAGTACATTTTTATTTTTTCATTTCTTTGACTCTCCAGGTCATCACACCTGGAACAGAGAAAATACTTTTCTCTATTTTTCTAATTCTTCCCAAATTAGAAAATACTTCTGTTGAGAAGCCTTATAGTACTTTCCTATACCACGTTGACAGTTCTTGCTATACGCTCATGCAACAGACTACATCTTCAACATGAAACTTATTATGCTACTTTACCATGTAAATTGTGTACTTATTTCTGTTTTCCCTCTAGACTACAAATGTCATGTTTCTTACCAACTTTGCTATCCACAGCACTTAGCATAACACCTGGATGTAATATAGTTTATGCATACCTGCTAAATGAAAAATGCATTAGTATTTTCAGTATTGAGCTTGGATGTGAGTCTAGAGTAAATATGGAACTGGAATCTTGGAAACAGAAATGAGCAAGTAGAGTTTTATAACAAAGGATATGTTTCTACATGTATCTGACTTCACAATTATTGTTACTATTAATAATCTCAATCTGTTTCATCACATCTGACTTATTCATTACACACAATGATTCTGGATATTATTTTCATTTTCGTTGAAAAAAACAAAATTGTGCAAATGATTCCACATTGTTTCCCCCAAATTGTTTCCTTTACATTAAAAAGAATGGGCTATTTTTTTTTCTTTTAGTCAATAGACCTTATAATTTAAGAAAACTTGTAACATGGCTTTTCTTAGCAAATACAAAAATAGTACAGATTTACTTGCTTTCCACCAATACTTTTTTGTTAAGATTTTTATTTTTATTTATACATACAAGCTGGGGAATAGGCCAGAGGTGTGGGGCAGTGAGAGGGTTCACCAGAGACAGATTGGGGAGCAAAACAGGCAGATCAGAAGTACACTGCTGAGGGGAGCAGCGGGCAAGGCAGGAGAGGTCTGCCGCACCATGTGGGATTCTCCCTGGCTGGGCGTCGAACTTGCGTTGCCGCTGCCGACAGCTCCACAGCACAGCGCTCAACCGCTGCGCCACCGGGGAGGCCCCTCCACCAATACATTTTTAAGGCAATTGTAATCCATGGTCCAGTTGCTTTAGTTAGTAATCATAAAATAAGGGATAAGCTATTTACCTAAACCAGATGGAAATGACCTGCAATATTTCACAGATGGCTCTAACTGGCATATCCAAAACATTTCCCAAAAGCTTTGCTGCTTGCCAAAGGATCATTGGAAGCCAAAGGGGCAGGTGCTGTGGACACTGTGATCATCATCTTCAGAGTGCTTTATTCCTGTCATGACTTACTATATTAGTTCACTAAGTAAGAGATAGGTAAAGCTTCCCAGGTATGAGATGAAATGTTAGGAATCTCCCAACTGCCTTCATTCTTACAGTTGTGATTTCCTACAGCCCCAAAAGAAGGTAGCAGCAGTGTTATCAATAGTGTATACAAAGTTACAGATTGGAAAGCTATAATAACATTAAAAAAAATTCCAATCTCTAATTGTCTAGTAGACTGAATACATGACCTTTCCCTTCAGTGCTGCACATCGTTCCAAATAGCTCTCATAGTAAACACACATGAATATATATTTGTATCTTTGCCAACCATTCTAATCCTCTAGAAATGTTTACCAAATGTTTTGGTAATGAACTGATTTCCACTGTTGTTCATTGTGTATATGCTTTCTAGACACATAGTGATCAGTAAGTAGAAATTAGCAAATCTTAGAAATAGATTTCTTATCGTATTTGGCAATATCCCAATATGTGTGTTATATAATGTGTAAAATATTTTAAATTATTGGTTGGTATCATCATGTTCCTCCTACTTCAAATGCCTGTTGATGTTCACAGCACTTTGTAATATTCTTTCAAATTTGTGGAGAACTATATGATTATTCTTTATTATTTTGCCTTAAGTTTCTGAGAAATTATTTTGCCTAATTTATTTATAGTGTATTGTGTGTCCTCACACAAAGTATGTGCTAAGTAACCACTGTGGCAAGTGGATAAATATAAGGGCATTGCAAATCCATAGGACTATCTCCACATTCTTTCAACTGATATGATAAGAAGAAGAAAATAAGAAAAATCTCCAAAATACTGTGTTTTTAATTCAGAGCGACATGGAATATGCTGTCTTGTTTCTGAACTTGAATGTATCTAAATGTGGAGTTATGAGTCTACCAGTGTGATTATAAAGATAAAATTAACACAAATTTATTAACAGTAAATAGGCACTAGGTTTTCTTTTAACATATTTGCATTACAGGATTTTAGCAACTTTTAGCACATTTTAATACATTTGCATAATAGGATAAAATGATTTGAATAAACTCTGAGTTTTCACTTTATCTGAAGGAATGGAGAGAGAACTATTCGAGGACAACATTATTTACTTTCTTTTTTTTTTAAAGATTTATTTATCTATGCACACAAGAACTGGGATGTAGGCCAGAGATGTGGGTTGGTGAGAGAATTCACCAGAGACAAAGCAGGGAGCAGAACAGATGGATCAACTGAAGTACACTGCTGACAGGAGCAGCAGGCGAGGCAGGGGAGGTCTGCTGCGCCATGTGGGAATCTCCCTGGCTGGGGATCGAATTAGTGCTGCATTGGCTGCAGACAGCTTCAGAGGCCAAGACTCAACTCATTGTGCCACCAGGGAGGCCCTACTTTCTTAAAAAGACACAGTTCCTTTGTTGTTAACAAACATGGCATAGGATTTTTGCCTTCTTGGTGTACAATGCGGTGGGTTAGATCACTGAAGTGGGAATAAAAAGCTGGGTTTTTTGTTGTTGTTTGTTTTTTGCCTTTACTTTCAACCAAAAGTAACCAGACTTTCTGCGGAACGCTCTAGACTTTTTTCTTCTGTAAATAATATAAATAAAATAAACTAATTTAAGGATTATGTCTAACTTAAGGATTAAGGAAATGTCAACCTTCCCAAGGTACATTTTTCTCCCTAAAATCTTCCCATTTTTTCTATACACCTTTCTGCAAATTCTCTTAACTGGTTTTTATGACCTAGTTTTACTTCTTTAAACATTTAGCCATATTTTTATTAATAACACAATTTTATTTCATTTTGTTTATACAATGAGGTGCCAGCTCTTTAGGTATGGAATTCAAAGCTCTTTTATATGTTCATAGACCTGTCTTTCTTTTTTCCCTCCACATTTTAAAAGGACAGGTTTATTAGGAATAGCAGAAAAAGAGAGGCACCTGCACAGTCACAGGCAGACAGGAGAGCTGCTGCTGTCATTTTGCAAAGAGAAAGGTTTATGAAAAGAAGTACCTGCATAGACTCAGGCAGCCAGGAGAGCTGCCCAGGTTCTTACACAGACCTGTCTTTAAGCAAATGTTCTTCAGCATTCTTGTTTTATTCACACATTACATGATCAATTTCACATGGGTGATTACATATTGGCCTGCATCTTTAAATATGACCCTGATAAGTGACTCTGACATGTATAGATCTCTGTCTATATCGACCTCTCTAAGAGTATCTACAATCATCTGTTGTTTGGTTTGAACTGAAAATATTGAAATACTTATATTCTATATACTCAGTTTATTCAACTTTGTAAATAATTGACAATAGCTCTGGTAGGAGTCTAATTACAGAAAGATGTAGAAAAGGGTGAATATTTAAGCCATATATTTAGGTCTCCACAAGGAAGTATAACATTAAATTAGTAGCTAAACATATGAAAATACAGCTAAAAGGCACATTGAAGGACATCTGGAATAGAGGGTGGATGATGCTAGACAAATCTTCATTGTGGGATCATAGGAATTATTTCATAATTAAACCACTGCTTTTACCTAAATTTAAACAGATGATAAAGATAATGATAATGATCCATCCCCCCCAAAAAAAAAGATTTGAACTTGTTTCTAAAGTATATATATCCATATTAGAATAAGATGACAAAATATGAGAATGAAAAAAATTAAGATAAAAAAACAACTTATGAAAGTGATAGAATCATGATACTAATATACATTAAGTGTGTGCACAGATAAGATATATGATACAGTTTATATATAGTGCATATATAAATAATAATACATTATATAAAATGCATGTTAAAGTTTTTAACTGTATATTAATGAGGGAACCAGGCAAATATTACAGCAAATTCAAAGTTGTCTAAGAAACATGTGTATGTATTGAGACAAGAGAAAAGAGAGACAGAGTCAGAGAGACAGAGAGAGGGAGAGATGCAGAGAGAATGAGAGAGAGAGAGGAGGAAACGAGGTATATGTAGACTCAAAGCTGATATTTTCAAGGGGGTCAGAAGGTTTAAGGGGAGAACTGGATTATAGAGGTTATAAAATCTCTAAACATCAGAATGAATTTTTTACTCCACAGAAGAGATGTTTGGCATCATTTCCGATTAGCTACAAAATTATAAAATAAGCTCAACAGTAATGAAAGTTCTCTTAAAGTGCTGTAAACAATGTTTAATTTTTCCATTGGAAACATTTAGTAATTTTTTCAACTAATTCCAAGTTTCCTTGTAGGAATAAGAATATTATAATTTAATAAACATATTTCTAAGATAAAATAATAACTTTGCAGTGCTAATTTGAACTACATTGAAAGAAGTTCCTAGTAATTGCTGACCTCACCGATTTTACTGGAACTAACTTCAGCTTCTGATAATATGAACAAAGGCTGTTGCAAAAAGGGAATTTGAAAATGTCATCCTTCTTGAAGAAATCATAGCAAACTGTGTATGGTAATAGTCTAAATATAATAGGATGAGTATTTATAATACAAATCCATTATGCCTCAAAAAGTAGGTTACATAAAGAGACATAAAATTTCTTGCTTATCTTACTTTTGTTGTCAAGAGTGGGGATACATGTGCACATTCCTCAGCTGACTCTTTGCAGCATGTCTTGCTATGACATATAAGCCATGGAGCCATAATATGGAACTTGAAACAGCATCTCTATGTGGCAGCTTCAGTCAGAGAGCACATTGTCTCCTGTCTCCACTGTAATCCAACCCACATGGATAATTTCTGCAATAGTCTACCACATTAATGTTGCAATGGTTTTGTCACACTGGTGCTGTGTAATTTTTAGCGGAAGGAGCAAAGTTTGGGAACCGTGGTGTAATAAAACATTTTGTTAAAACCAGGAATAGACATTTTTTAAAAGTCATCATTATCTCTGATCAACACTTTGAAGGTGTTGAAGCCAAAAAACATAAGAAATGTGTCCAATCTCATTAGTACATAAAGCATTTAAGTAGAAATTGTAGAGGCTCAGCCATTCAGCTGTTGAATAGGGACACAGTAGCCACTGTCCCTCACAGCTGCAACCCTGCCTTGGGGCTCCCACTGACAGCTGACATTTCCTCGGACTGCTTGGCCCTAGCATGCACTGCACAGAGCACCCCCAATTTATTGGAAGTACTTGCACTGGATTTATAGGGCTGAAAAGTGCCAGGGCCACGGATCTCACTGCTCCAGACTCCACCTCACTGATATCTTGAGGAGGGAGTAGGGGGCTGTTGGGAGCTAGGGGTGGTGGAGGACTATGAGTAGCGTATAGATGTAAGAGGAGCCCTGCAGCTAGTGGTTTTGTGGCTCAGTGAGGCATAACTGCCTCCACTGTGGTGTCCCCTGTGCCCACCACCACACCTGGCACGAGATGGACTAATGGCCAATTTGGCACAGAGTGGGCTTTGACACAACAGTGGGGGGCTGGTTTTGAAACCAGAGATGTTTCCAAAATGGGTCAATCAGGTTTGAAGCCCGGGCACCCTGAAAGCAATAGAAGCAGGGAAGCAGACAGAATTCAGACAGAAGTGAAGGTCTTCACTTAAGGGATACACACTCACTTGAGACTGACTCATGGAGAAGACCTTCACATCCAATCTCTGCTTTGAGTCTCCACCTGACTATACTCCTGCCTCCTGCCCAAATGGCTCTGCTGACCTTGGCCAATTGCCTCTAAAGAACTGTTGACCGCTGGCTTGTGACTGGCATCTCTAAGCACTGTCTGCTGCTGGCCTGCGCCACAACGTCTGCTGACAAACACCACTGGCCTGTGTGTGGGGCCTTCTACATCTGCACTGGTGCTTGATCCTCCACATGACCACTTGTTGACTGGTGTTGACTAGCCCTGCTGGTTTGTGCCCAGCCACCTCTAAGAGCTGCCAGGCCATCCCTAACAGCTGTCCCCAACTTTTGATCATACAGCACCCCCATCTGAATGCCACTTCTACCTTCAGCATCCAGAACTGTCTCCTGGTGCCGTAGTGTCTGTACCGTCTGGCCCAGCATCCAGAGAGGTACTGCTATCTGCTGCAGTGCTACCTCTGTAGCAACCCCGGTGACTCCCTCTAGCTGCCATCACAACTTGGGTCCCAGTTCACCACTTATTAGTGTGCCCCAGCTCCAGGCTTTCACTAAAGGGAGAACATCATGCTGCACAAGCAATTTTTGGTTTGGACTACTTCAGAGTACAGACACTATCTGTTGTAGGACAGAGAGCCACTAGTGGCTTAGAAACCCTTTCCTCTTATCTTTCTCAATTTCCCCTTTGTAAAAAAAAAAAAAAAAAAAGATCCTGTTATCATTACATTCTGAATCCATTTCTTGTCTTGCAATTCTAAACACATGGCTAAAGAACACAAACCGTGACATTTTCCCGGTTCTTGCAGTGTTTCACAGATACCATTCTTCTTTACAACGTGTGGGGCTCCAGTTTCCTCTTTGGAGGGCTGCCTCAACTCACCTGCCACATCTCCATGTGCATCTCTGGACCTGGCTTAATCTCAGATCTCAGCAGCTAACCACACTCCAAGTGGGAGGCACCAGCACTTTACCTCAGGCCTCAGTGTACCTCTGAACTCCCTTTGGCTAGAACCAGCCTGCCCTCAAACCTCAACTTCCAACCTTGCTCAAAGCTGCTATTTCTGGCTTCCTCTTCTGAGCAGGTCAGCCACCATTTTACCATTATGAGCCCCTGCTTGAACTCTGGTTTCTGCTCCATGAGCACCAGCTGGGTAGGATAGACTACATCTGTCCATGTATTGGCTTATATTTTTTCTCTCTCTCCCTCCCTTGTCTCTCTTTCTCTCCCCTTCCCCCTCCATTTCCTTTTCTCATTCCCTATGTAAATAAATGCTGCCATTGTTTCCTCCCTGGCTCTGGCATTTATAAGCCCTGGGGTGAGTAACCACCACCCCAGTAACCACTAATCAGGTCATCCCACTTTGTAAAGGTTTGCTCCATTTCAGAATGAGTGATAAAAGTAAACTTTACCTGCTTTTACCTTGTGATCTTTCTAGCTGATATTTTACCTTTGACCCCACCACCTGTCCAATACCTCATCCATTATCTCATCACTCTTTTTCTCACTATGAGATCTGGGAACCTCTCCAGGATATGTTTTAGGCCTGTACCTAAATCTGTGTACCCCTAATTTCAATTGTATGTTATTCCCAAACACATTTCAATTGGTTTGCTAACATTTCTGGTCTCTCATTGAAGATTTAAACAGGAATTGTAGATCTCAACTTGTAAGTAATGTAAGATTTGGATAATACTGTAAGGCTTTTATTTTTTTCTTATTCTTAACCCTATCATGAACATTTTATATAGTCTTAATAATTTAAACGCATGGTTTTATTTGACTTTTTCATCAAATGAAATATTTTGGTGATACATATTATTTCTGTTCTTTAATTGTTATAAGTCATTTTTGCAATGGATTTTTTTACATATTAATATGTTTGTATCCCTAATTATATTTTTCTTAGATAGCCCTAAGAGTAAAATTAAGTGGTAAAAATTAATACACATTTTTTTTTTTTTAAGATTTTATTTATACAAGCTGGGGTACAGGCCGGAGGCATGGAGTGGCGAGAGGGTTCACCAGAGACAGAGTGGGGAGCAGAACAGGCAGATCAGAAATACACTGCTGAGGGGAGCAGCGGGCGAGGCAGGAGAGGTCTGTCGCACCATGTGGGATTCTCCCCGGCTGGGCGTCGAACTCGCATCGCGTGCCGCTGACAGCTCCACAGCGCAGCGCTCAACCGCTGCGCCACCAGGGAAGCCCTAATACACATTTTTTTAAAGAAAAATATGACTTACTCTAGTGGATCAGAATAATCTATAATTCCCTAATTATGTGTGAAAACTACCATCTTAGAAATAATATATATTTTCATTAAAATGATCTAAAATATATACGTATTAGCAAACAAATATATTTGTTAATATGGTAGACAAAAAAAATGGTATCACATTTTGAAAATGGGCAAACCCAAGGGGAAGGGGAGGTATGGTAGATCCTCACCTACATGCTTATGATGGAAGGACTCAACTCAAAAGCGGATACATTGAGAGAAACAATAATAGGATTTATTTACATAGGGGATAAGGAAATGGAAAACTTAGAGAGAACATTTATGGAGTTTTATACTGACATACGGCAGAATGCAGTCTGTCCTACCCCATGTATTGTCCTTGGTCTAGCCACTAGAGTCCAAGCAAGAGTCAGCTGTGCCAAGATGGCTGCTGACCCATTCAACAAAACAGGCAGGAGCCAGACATGTGTAGCATGTCTAGTTGCTGAAGGCTGAGAGCAAGCATCAGGACTGGTTGCATGGAGCACGACCAGCTTCTAAAGCCTGAGGGTAAAGGGGGACTGGAATCACACATGACCAGGGCAACCCTGGGCTGCCCACAAAGAGGAAATCAGAACCACACACACTGAGGAAAGGTAAGGCAGCTTTTAAAGTTCCGGTATGCCTCTGCCCCAATCCTAGCTCTCAGTAGCCCATCCCTCCATGCTCAGGAGGTCAGGGGGTTGAAGTCTGGAACATTTGGACCCTTGGTGTTGGGCTTTCTGGCCCATAAATCCCCTCAGCAGCATGTGAGCATCTGGCAACTTGGGGCAACATTGTACAAATGGACTGGCATACTCTGAGTGTTTGGCAACTGACATCAGGAGGCAGAAATCACAGATCAGGGTGGCTGTGGTGAGGGGCAGCAGTCACTGAGGCCTCATCATATTGACCCAGAGGTTGCTCCTCCAACAATTCCCACACTTTCAATTTGTGTTAACATTTCTGTGGTGATGAAGGTCAGACATCAGGAAGTAGGGATGCATGATCTCAAGATAGTTTTCTCCAGGGTTGCAGTGTATTAAAAGGGGATAGCAATTACTCAATGCCAAGTCAATATGCCAAAGTCCTTCATTCTAGAAAACAATCAGTCCAACTCAAAAGATATCTGTAATAGTCCATTCAGTCCTATGTGGAAAGCACTCAATCTTGAATTCCATAATTACCATGGGTCTTAAGATATTATTGAGGTCTCTTTTCTGAAAATTTATCCAGAAACAATTTCAACAAGTGCCGAAAATTTGAGACAACCAAAATTAAAGATCTAATAATAGTATAATTAAAGGGAAATTTGTTCAAAATTATAACAACCAGAATTGACAAGCAATATTACATTAGAACATATCAAATGCTTAAAAAGTTTCACATAACCTTTAGATCACCGATATTAATATTAATGTTATGTATTCTAATGTTATACATTTCTTTCAAGTGACAATCCTTGACATTATGTTCCAATTTATCAAATAAATATTAAATAGGTCAAAGTCATCTAATGTCTTTCCCAAGAGGAAAGGGAAAAAAATTAAGGAGCTCTCAGGAGCTGTACTGAGGTTCCATAAAATTACCTTGATACAAACAAATTTACCAGTTTCTCAATAGTTTTCTGGGAAGTTTCGTTATAAGTGTTAGATAAAACATCATTTAATATTCACAATTTAAGTTATCAAAACTCCATCTAGTCTTATGTAGCACCATGATGACAGAAATAGACCCTTTTCATTTTCTTATATTCTCTCATTCCAAAAGCAACCATTTCTTCCTTCCCCTAAACCTTATCACTTCAACTCCACAATGGGAATTATTAACTTTCAAAAAAAATTCCATAATTTCCCATCTCCCATTTTACAGATATTTAAAGACAAACAGTTCAAATTAGGCTGACTCTTCTATGTAGCTTGTAACCCACAGCAAACACCAAAAAGGAAACAAACTATACTCAGTACCAAAACTTCAAAGATGTACAGGTTACAAACCAAAGCATTTAATTCCAAATTAGTTCTTTATTAGTAAAGATATTCCAGACCATAATTTCTGGAAGCACATGTGCTAATTTCCATTATATTTCAGGGCTCAAAATTCTGTACATGCCATCTATACTAGTTTTTATATCCTCCAGAGGTTAAAACAATTCCACATACAGACATGTGACATATAGATGCTACTTCTTTAGTTTTCATTAAATTTACATGGAATATATTATTCAACTGCAGTTTAGCTCATATTCATAAAGACACAAAGCTTCCTCTCTGCTACCTTAGTAAGAGCATGACTTGGATTTCTGAGATTGTATTATTTTCCCTACTGCTTGATGGAAAGGCAGTTTTATTCACATTGATGTAGCTAGTTGTTTTTCACTTTAAACACACATTTTTAAAAAGTCTGCAAAGAGACAAAAAGAGAAAATAACATGGGTGCCCATATGCAAAAGCCTCACAAAATCAAAAGTGTAAAAAAAAAAAAAAAAAAACTCGGGCCTCCCTGGTGGCGCAGCGGTTGAGCGCTGTGCTGTGGAGCTGTTGGCAGCGCAAAATGCGAGTTCGAGGCCCAGCCGGGGAGATTCCCACAATGGTACAGCAGATCTCTCCTGCCTCACCTGCTGCTTCCCTTAGCAGTGTATTTCTGATCTGCCTGTTCTGCTCCCCACTCTGTCTCTGGTGAACCCTCTTGCCGCCCCACACCTCTGGCCTGTACCCCAGCTTGTATGTATAAATAAATAAATCTTTAAAAAAATTAAAAAAAAACCTCAAGAAATTAAAAAGCCAAAATAAAAACTAATTTTTTCCACAGATTCAAAATCAGATTTCCAATATTGGAAAGTGTTAACAACAGAAGATATGTAGTTTCAGATGCCATCTTACATAATTTAGAGTTTGGAAAGAGAAATAAAAAAAGTTTAGTTAGCCCGATAGCCAAGGGAGATTTATAGTCTTATTCATCATCTCCAGTTTTCAATGCTTATTCAGAGATCAATCCTGTAACAGAAGCTGAAAGAGAAAAAATAATATTTACCTTTTTGTCTTTTACTTAAGCAAATATCTCAGGTTTTTGACAGGTTTACAAAACCAATGCATATTAGTCATCACCATCTGGTCTGGAACTTCCTTCACGCTGTAGTGCTGATCCCAGGGTTTTATGCCTGCAAGTTTCAAAGAAGTGTGAGTAGTTAGGGAAACATCATAAGGACCAGATTGCTTCTCCAACAGCTGAGCCTAGGCATCAATACTCTGCCAGGTCTTGAACAAGAACCAGGATGAAAGGATGCATTGGTTCTTTGGAAGCATAGGCATCCTGTAGAGGGCAAAGGTATGAGTTACAGTAAAATTTCTTGGATATACTGCATGAACTCTTTTATTATATTTTCTTATTCTATGTCTGGTATAGTTTTCAAAATACAAGCTTTGAATGCTTTTCCAAAGACAATTTCAAAGTTTCTTAAACATAGACCACTTCTAGGAGACACTCTTATCTGAAGGAGATCTATGGACAATTCCTGATCCCAGCAGACATGGGTTACTTGGTAACATTTTGTCAAGGACTTCTTGAGGGTGTTACTCATTTATTCAGTTTGGGTTGTAGATTGCTGTCGCAGACAATGTGTAGCTTCCAAGTAATCTGTAAGACATTACTTACATCCTGTTTGACATCTGAAGCAAATACAGGTCTGTTGTCACTCTAAATGGCGGTAGGCAATGCAAAGCAAGGAAATATTTTGACAATTTCCATAGCTTTTCTGTCCTGATGGGGAATCAGAAGATATCCCTGAAGATAAAAACAGAAAAATTTGGTATTCCAGAGGGCCTAAGAAGGCTTTTGGTTTTCCAATAATAATGGTGACTGGTACAATTCTATTTCTGACTCAAGCTAATTTAGAATTCAAAACCAAATAGGTTGTTTCTGTGTCTACCAAAAATAAAAAGTAAACAATCAAATGTTCCCCAACAATAAGAATTATCTGATGCTCCAAGTGATTATCATCATTTTTCAGATTAGCCACTATTATTAGCCATTATCACCTTTTCAGATTAGCCACTATTCTTCATCTGAACCCACTTGTTAGGTTATTATTTGCCTTCTTCCTTCATTCCTTGATTCATTTCCTTTACTTGTATTTCATCCTATAGCTCTTGTCCAGATCCTCATTCTGTGCTGTCATGGACTTCCTTTCCTTTTTCCCCACTCTCTTGATTAACACTGGGACACCTGTCTCTCTAATGTCCTTCTTCATTGCAGTAAGCACACTGGCTCTTCTTTAAAGGCTTTTCCCCTCTGCTTTCTCTCCATAGACCATTATCTCTTCTCTCTAATCCCTGTACCTGTACTGTATTTTCTATGAATATAATTGTGGACTTGGGAGTCTTTTCTTCTCTTGCATTGTGAACTTTAAAGACTATATCCACCAACTGGGAAGGGCTCATCTACATGATACCTCCCCCTTTGGTTAATGTCTTCCTTATATTTAGAGTACTCTGCCCAATGAACATTGTATTGTTCAAACAAATATTTTCTGGAGTATCTAGATTCATGTCTATGTAATCATAGTAACATTGAACAATTCTTTCAAGAAACGCAGTTCTCATTAGCTCCAATATCTCATTATAGCTCTTTTGCTTAGTGTATAACTCTGTCTTGTCAATAAGCACTTCTTACAGTGTTCCAGCTTTTCTATTCCCCTATTATTGGGGACCCAGTTAGAATCTATCATTGGGCCAACTTCTTCCTGTTCCAGGATTTCTAAATCCTCCTGGTTGAGAAAAGCCTCTTCATTAGCCTTCCTTAAAATCATATTGTTCATCTGATGTTAATACTAACAAGAATTGTATATTCACCCAAGTAGGCTAATGGGAAGAAAAATAGAAGCAAACAAGTGAGACAACTCTTGAGGATCTTACTAGCATGGAAGTATATAATATCTCTAATTAAAACCCTATGTAAAAGGGTTATATGACCAATATTATCCTGCAGGGTGACCTTATTTGTTTATTCTACCCAGAAGGAACTGATGAAGAAGAAAATTCCCTATTCCAGGAGAGCTCTTTTGACAAATTTGGTTCCCTGTCTTATAGAGAAGTAAAAACCCTTCCAATCCTATTGGTGGGGGTGGGGAGAGTGAGGCCTGCAGAATTTGTACAACTTCACAAGAGGGGTACTGGCCTTCTGAAAGGGTTTCTCCATTTGAACGTCAGTCTTCAGTGAACAGTGGCCCTCCTCTTCTGCATCTCCCATTTCAGCTCTGAGGGAGAGGTGAAGTCTGCTTCCCCTTTGTGCCATAAAATGGGCCTCTGACTTTTCTAGATATAATTTATGGGGGAACATAAAAAAAAAATTTCTCCAAATGAGAATTTAGCTAATCCCCATCAGCCAGAATTCTTCCAAGCTTATTTGCTAGTGTCTAATGCTCACCTCCTCTTTAAGAACAAAGTTGTAGAAAATGCACACACATGTGCGTACATAGACACACATGGTCAAGAAACCCCAGAAATAAAAGTCCTATGTTAGAGGTTGAAAGTAAGTCCCAGATGTATGCTCACAGTTCCTTCCTTAAGATGAAAACAAGTTTCCATGCATCAGATTTTATCAAATGCTGCAAATCCAAACTTCAAAGAAAAAGAGTAAAAGAAAGGAGAAGATGGGAAGAGAACTTATTAAACTAAAGTTTAAACCTATGACTAGATCCAAAAACACACAGAAATAATTCTAAGTGAAACCTAAACTCTCCTAAATTGGGGAAAATCCTGCCACAGTTCCAGCAGTTATCATGTCCTTATATTAACCAATACAAAGAAGAGGCTCTTGGGTTGATCAACCATGGGTACTGGTCCAAAATTGTCTAGCTGAAATGGAACAAACCTGGGGGAAAAATATGGCCTGGTTGGGGGAACTTAACCAGCATACTTTTGACTATAGGACATGACTCAAAAGCAGATACATAGCTATAAACAACAATAATTCATACAGGAAATGAGAAAAAGGGGACCGTGTGAGAGAAAATAATTACTGGCTTTCATGTGGCAAGATTCAGTCTACCCTACCTCAGATAGTGTCTGTGGTGTAGAGACAAATGTTTCAGCAGAAACAAGTCATAGCAAAATGGCTACTTAGCAGAAGGATGAGTTGGCCACTTGAAGAATATCTAGCTGCAGAGGCCTGAGAGCAAGCACCAGCACCAAAGGCAAAGAGTGTAACTGACTGCTGAGGTTCATGGGTAAACACTGGGACAGGCTGTGTTGAGTTGCTACCGAGGTCTGAGGGCAAATCAGGACCAGATAGCTGCTCACATGGTGGGCAAGCTTGAGCAGCAAGCTGAAAAAGAGACTGGAGTTGCACATATCTGGAAAAGAAAGAGTGGTGGTTATCTGTTGCTTGACTTTTTAAATTCCTGTGTTAGCTCCATGTTATCTCTGGCTCCCAGCAGTTGTCCTGCTTAGGATGTCAAGGGAGTGAAGTGTGGAATCTTAGGTTCCCTGATTCTGGAAATTTATGACCCCATATACATGCCTGTCCAGTGATATAGGAACACTGTATGCATTTGGGACCCATGTGGTGGAAGGAGCTGACTTGTCAATGGGAGCTGGAAGGTCCAGAACAGGTGGTCATGCTACATCCCCATTAGACTTGGGAGTCTCTTGGAGGCCACACCTCCAACAATTAGTTTAGATTATATCTTCTTTCTTATAGGCTTATTGTAATGTTGACAGTTTGGTTCAGCCCAATGTTTCGTTTCATTTTAAAGAGGACAAGGGATATTTCTGCCATGTCTTCCTGAGACCATATTTTAGTATGTCTCCAGTGACATCATCTTTTACATCTGAATACAGTAACCATATGAGTGAAGGTTGGAGTCTCCATAAGGTACTCATACCATGCTTGCAAGATGGAAGATGTTAGTCTTATTTTGTAGAGACAACTGCAGACTGGTATGGGTTCACATAAAGCTTAATACAGCCCATGGTGGGCCTCTTTCTAGTTTGGTACTGTGACTTGAGATGTTGTAGGAAGTTGTCCAGACTTCCTGAGACCACAGTGGTCTGCAGGCCACCTCCCAAGAAATACTTGCTTTGTTGATGCAGGTGGAAGGACGAGGGATGGCCTTCATGTTGACATGCAGTTCTGCAACCTGCTTGGTTAAACTATCTTAGTCCCTTGATTGAGCCCATCATCCCTGACCTCCATATTACTGTCCAAACCTTGATAATATCAGGATAGAAGGAAATTAAAATAATTTAAAGGTGATGGACAGGCCACTATTTGTGCGTTCTCACCCATGTGCTCACAATTGCAATACACTATACAGGCTCAGGGTGCAACAACAGAGTTTATTAAAAAGGGAAAGATTAGCCAAAGGAAAACGTTTCTAAGGCCTTGAATATTCAACTGTCTTACTCCAGAGTGTTTATAATATCCAGTAGTCTAAAACAAAGGCTGTTGATGCAAGAAAACACTGTTCTTTTGACGAGAGCCTGGAACTGTTGGTACACCAATAAGCAGTAGACCAGGATACAACTCATGGAGGTAGTTGGAGGTACTCACAGGTGGCTCTACTGAGGTGACACTGCAACAGCCAGTAGCAACAAGCCCCAGCAGTGGTGCTATGCCCTGCATCCTTGCACAAAGTGTGGTTCTGTCCCATGATTTTGCACTGGGCCAGTGTCACTATAATAGAATCAATAAAATGTGGCTATTCAAGGAAAATGTCAAACTATATTGCTCTGCATATGTTCTGTCATGTATTAAACACACCTGTAATTAGTTTCAAGGGACGTTTAGATTTTCTAGGCATAAAGGATTTTCTGAATTTAAGTCAGAATTCTTTTTAATGCAAATAGTCTGTCAGTTCTAAATTCAGCAATCTCCTAAATCGTGTTAAATAATTTGTTTTGGATGATTTTATTTATTTATACCAATTCCCTGTTGTCGCTATTATATTCCCTCTTTCTCCATGATACATAGAGGCAGACTTTATACTGCAGGAGAGCAGAGGCCTCTGCTAAACTTTTACATTAGCATTGATTAACAATCTTAATAGATGATATGTTGGTGTGTGTGTGTTGCGGGAATCAACTTTTTTCATTATTGGTGACATCCTGAACTATTGAAAACTTCTTGTTGGTAATTGTTGGTAATTTGGTAATATATTTTAAGTATAACTGAGGATTCTCTCTGCCTCATTAATTCAACTTCCAGAAATGTATCCTACATATATCCAGTATGGGCAAAATGTTGTGTGTGTGTGTGTGTGTGAGTGTGTGTGTGTATGTGTGTGTGTGTTATAGCACTTCCCATTCATCACTTTTTAATGACTAACTATGTTAAAAACAATATAAAAGTAAAACATAAGAGAATTACATTAATAATATTCTGGGCAGCCATCTCTCTGTCCACTTGTGCCTATGCAGGTGCTTTCCTTTACCAATTTGGTCCCTCTGCAGGGTTGCTGCCTGTGTATAATAGCACTTGGTCTGTTTTATATCTGAATAGTATTCCATTGTACAGATGTAAAGTGATGTGTGTGTCTATTCACCAGTTTTTATTTTTAAGATTTATTTATTTATGCATAGAAGAACTGGGGTGTAGGCCAGAGGTTTGGAGGTGCAAGAATTCAACAGAGACAGAGAGGGGAGAAGAACAGTTGGATTGACTGAAATACACTGCTGAGGGAGCAGCAGGTGAAACAGAAGAGGGCTGCTGTGCCATGTGGGTCAGCAGCTCCCTGGCAGGGAGGGAGGAGGGGAAATGGAACTCAAGCCTCGGAGTCATAGCGTGATAGTGCTGAGATTAAACCCCTACACCACCAGGGAGGCTCTGTTCACCAGTTTTTGGACATTTGGATTGTTTTCATTAATTTTCTATTGTTAATAATGGGGTTATTCATCTATAAGTGATCGAGGAAACATGTGTTTTCACTTCAATGAAATTATAAGAGTGTAAGTACTAGGTTACATAACAAATTTATATTTAAGATTTCAAGAGCTATGGAACAGTTTTCCAAGGTCATTTTGCCAGATTATGGACTCATCAGGAACACATAAGGATACCAGTTTCCCCACAAATCATTGTTGTCTTATTATTTACAGCTAATCTACTTGGGTTGTGAAGTGGTATCCCACTGTGATTTTAGTTTGTGCTTCCCTATATGCATATATTATGTAATTTATTGTTATTTTTTTTTTTTGGTTTTGACATAGCTATGGTTGCATGTATGTAAAGGTATCTTAAGAAGTTTGGAGGAAATAGCATTTTTTTCCCTGAACCTTAAAAATATGACTGATTATTATTTATTTTCTATTTTAAAGTTAAAATAAGTTTTTATAATAAAAAGGGTTATGTCTAAAAACTACTTAGCGTAGATTTCTTCTCACCAAATTATATAATGAGTGTTAAAAAGTAAATATTTTCAGGGTGAACTTCTAAAGCCAGTTATGTCACTACTGATTGTTGATATATTTAGTAGAATATTTCCAGGATATGCATGGATAACATTATTAAAGTTTTTACCATGTCTTGATTTCTAAATTGACTTTAATTCTGTATGCTTCAATTCTTTATTGATCTAACCCTATGACTTACTTCTGAAACTGATTGAAGGTGTTTGATTCTTTCCCAAAGTCTATGCACGAGATTATTGCCAAGATTGGCACTGACGTTAAAGATCTTTTACAGATTTCTGCTTTTTTATGAAGTTGAATAAGACTAACTTATGACATTTTCCTTTAAAACAACATTTGTAGGTATATGGGATTATCCTCTTACGATTTTCCCCCAAACTTTCAGTCTATCGCTCCCTTTAGTAACAGATAATTTAAATGATATTATTGAAATATAAAACAAAAGAAAAGCATATTCAAGAAAAGACTGGGGAAAGTCACAATTTGAAAATCATTCTAAAAAAGAGCGGAAATACAATGCTTTTATGGTACTCCTTTCCACATTACAAATTCTGTAAGGCAAAAAACACAAAATAAGCAAAATGAGTAGTGAAGATTTTGTTTGATTGTAGTACAAAATATCAAAGTTGAGGATTTTTCCCAGCTTTTTATTGAGAGGATGGATTTTAAGTACTCAATATTTTTAATCTCTGAGAGGGTTTTATGTGTGTGTGTGTGTGTGTGTGTGTGTGTGTGTGTGTGTGTATTGTACTTTGGGAAGGATACTGAGATGGATTTAAACATTCCAATTACATTTACATTTGACTCAGACATAGGCGAAAATGGTGAGAGAATTTGATACATACCACCAAGGCCATTAAAACAAGAATGGAGGGGGAATTCACCGAACACATTTTTCAGAAAATCCTTTCCCATTTTGATACAGCTTCTCAGAAAATCCTTTCCCATTTTGATACAGCTTCTCTTGTTTTGACCTCTCTGGTCTTCATAGCCAAGCTCAGTGAGAAAACTACAAATGGAGCTGTAGACAGAAACAAGATTTGGCCTCAATATATGATTGAACCTCTGAGCAAATTACTGTCAGAAAGAACACTCTAAATCACCTAAAAATTATTTGAATTTTAATTAGGTATCTTTAAGTATAGTTTTTTTTTGTCAGAGTATGCTTACCTTCTGAGAAAGAAAAGTATGACCTAGTTTTTTGAAGCACTCTATAATAATTCCATCAGATGTTCAACAGAGATATCTTGTTAAGAACCAGAGGGTTTTGTAAATTCTTCTTTTTCTTTTTTTGTATATATTTTTGTTGTTATTTATGTCTTTTACATTTTGTATTCCCCTTGGGTAACCGACGACCAATTCATCCGTGATTCATCTCTGTGGTCCCTTGTGTTCTTTTCTGTTCCATTTTGTACCCTTATGCTCCCCTCCCCCCACCCGATGAGAGTCCCTCTCCTATTTGGTTTCCTTATAGCCCTGTTATAAGTGAAACCATTCGATATTTTTCTCATTCTTTCTGGCTTATTTCACTGAGTATGATCCCCTCTAATTCCATCCATGTCGCTGCAAATTGCATGTGTTTATCTTCTTTGAATGCTGAATAGTATTCCATTGTGTATATGTACCACATCTTCTTGATCCAATCATCTATTTTTGGACATCTGGGTTGCTTCCATACCTTTGCTATTGTGAACAGTGCCGCAATGAAC
>PVIJ01009037.1:0-48516 GCA_004024925.1 Scalopus aquaticus | reverse complement strand
ATGTCCTTTGGGTAGATTCCTAAAAGTGGTATTGCTAGGTTGTATGGAAGCTCAATGTTTAGTAATTTGAGGAATCGCCATACAGCTTTCCATAGTGGTTGGACCAGTTCGCATTCCCACCAGCAGTGTAGAAGAGTTCCTTTTTCTCCATATCCTTTCCAGCATTTGTGGTTGCCTGTATTTTTAATGTGTGCCATCCTCTCAGGTGTGAGGTGGTATCTCATTGTGGTTTTGATTTTCATTTCCTTGATTATAAGTGATGTTGAACATTTTTTCATATATATGTTGGCCATTTGTTTTCTTCTTTGGAGAGGTGTCTTTTTAGCTCTTCTGCCCATTTTTTGACTGGGTTATTGGCTTTTTTTTTTGTTGAGTTGTGTGAGTTCCTTGTAAATGTTTGTTATCAGTCCTTTATCGGTTATATTGTGTGCAAAGATCTTTTCCCAGTTGGTAGGTGTCTGTTAGTTTTGGTTAACGTCTCTTTTGCTGTACAGAAGCTTTGTAAATTCTAATCCATCCTCTGTGTGACTTCCTGTGCAGTTCTATTTCTTTTGGACATATATTGCTCATTTTTTTTTTTGTATTCTCTTTCTCTACAATATCATTAGTGAGCTATAGATTTATTTTAACTTTAATCAGCTATTTCTGCATGGCCTATATTTTGAAGGAAAATTCATGCTCCACCTATGTCTGGACATTTTTGTTTGTGTGTTTGGGAATTCAGGTAATAAACTTTAAGGCTTATCAAGCAAACACTTAGAGGTTTAGAACTTTAAGACTAATCTTAGACCTGTTTCTTTTAGATCTTTGCAGGCCAGCCAAAAATTATAATAAGGAGCACAATGGGAACTTCTCATAAATAAAAAGGGAGAGGTCTGCTATGCCATGTGGGTTAGCATCTTGGCCAGGGATTGAAGTCATGCTACAGATGGCTTCATGGTGCTGAGACTTAACCCCTTGCACTACCAGGGAGGCCCTCTTTTCTTTATTTATTTTCTTACATTGTTGTTAATTTTTGGACAGCATTTAATTTCTATCCTCAAATGTAGTCCCTGTAGTTCACCCAACACCATAGAACCCCTGATCTGTCACCATAGTCCCTTGTGCTCTTCCCTCCCCTATTTTGACATCTCTCCCTCCCCCTCCAGACTGTATTGCTCAGATATGCTCTTCTTCTTAACCCTTTGTTCGGTTTCTCTACCATCTTCATATAAATGAAACCATGTGATATTCATCTTTTTCCTTCTGATTTATTTAGCCTAACATAACCCTTCCATCTCCATCCATGTTGCCACAAATGACATGAGTTTATCTTTTCTGAGCTCTGAGTAGTATTCCATTGCGTGTATATACCATATCTTCTTGTTGCACTGATCTGTTTGGGACATTTAGTTTGTTTCCATATCTTAGCTATTGTAAATAGTGCTACAATAAACATTCAAGTGCAGGTTTCCTTTCAAATGAGTATTTTTGTGTCCTTTGGGTAGATTCCTTGAGTGGAATCACTGGATAATATGGTAGATCCATTTTTGGTGTTTTGAAGAAACTCCACACAGCTTTTCATAGTGTTTGGACCAGGTGACATTGCCAGCAGTGTAAGAGGGTTACATTTTCTCCACATCCTCACCAACAGTTGTTGCTTCCAGGTTTTCAATATGGGCCATTCTCACTAGTGTGAGGTGCATCTATCTGTGGTTTTCATTTGCATTTTCTGATAATAAGAGATGTACAGTTTTTCATATGCCTGTTAGACATATACATTTCTTCTTTCGAGAAGTGGCATTTTAGCACTTTTCTCATTTTTTCACTGGATTTATTGCTTTGTTTTTGTTGACTTGTGGAAGCTTCTTGTGGCTCTTTTTCTGTATTTTTTTATGATTTATTTATTTAGGCATACAAGAACTAGGGGGTAGAGCAGAGGTTCAGGAGGTGAGAGGATTCACCAGTGACAAAGTGGGGAAAAGAACAGGTGGATCTATTGAAATTCACTGCTGAGGGGAACAACAGGCAAAACAGGAGAGGTCTGCTGAGCCATGTGGGTCAGCTCCCTGGCTGAGGATTGAACTCATGCTGCAATGGTTGTAGATAGCTTCATAGTGCTGAGACTTAACCCTTTTTGCCACCAGGGAGGTCCTTCTGTGGCTCTATGATATCAGTCCCTTATTTTTTTGTATGATGTGCAAATATATTTTCCCTCTTAGTAGTATGTCTCCCTGTTTTGGATACTGTCTCTTGCTGAGGAGTCTGTTAGCTTGATGTAGTCTCAGCAGTTTATTTTCTCCTGCATTTTGTTTGTTTGTTTGTTTCTGGAGATGAATTCTCAAAGATGTTTCTGAATATTATGTTATGTTTTGTTTATGTTTTCTCCCATGTATTTTGTGGTTTCAGACCTTATGTCCGAGTCTTTTGTCAATTTTGAGTTGAGTTTTGCGTGTGGTAAGGGACTGTAGTTTAGTTACATTCCTTTCATGCAGCAGTCCAGTTTTCCCAGCACCATTTATTGAAGAGGCTTTCCTTTATATTCCGTTCTCCTTTGCTGCAGATTAGTTGACCATATATGTGTGGGTTTATTTCTGGGCTTTCAATTTTATTTCAAAGGCCTGTGTGTCTGCTTTTGTTCCAATACCATGCTTTTTTTTTTTTTATTACAATGGTTTTGTAGGTGTAATTTGAAGTCTGGAGTGTGATACCTCAGTTCTTCCTCATTTTAGTTAGGAGAACTCTGGCTGTTTGAGGTCTTTTGTAATTACATCTGGATTTCAGCAATATTTGTTATTTCTTTGAAGAATTCCATGAGATTTTTATGGGAATTACATTGAATCTGTAAATTGCTTTTACTAGAATTACCATTTTTGATGCTAATTCTTCTGATTCTTGAGCAGAGAATGTCTTTCCATTTCTTTGCTCTCTTTTAGCAGTGTTGTAAAATTTTCCTTGTGTAGGTCTTTCACCTCCTTTGTTAGGTATATTCCAATGTTTTATATTTTGTTGTTTGTTTGGTACAGTTGTAAGTGAGATGGTTTTCTTAATTCATTTCTCTTCAGACTGGTTGTTCGCATATAGGAATGATACTAAATTTTGTGTATTGGTCTTGTAAACTTTGCTACACTGGTTTATTGTTGTGATTAGTTTCTCTGTGGATCCTTTAGATCCCTCTTTCTCTGAACACACACACACACACACACACCACACACATACACACACACATCATATCACCTGCGAATAATGGTAGATTTACTTCTTTCACAATTTGGATTCATTTTATTACTTTTTCTTTCCTAATTGCTCTAGCTAAAACTTCTGGTATTATATTGAAAAGCAGTGGTTAGAGTAGACATCCTTGTCTTTTTCCAGATCTTAATGGGCAAGGTTTCCATTTTTCCCCATTAAGAATGATGTGGGTTTGTCATATATGGCTTTCATTATATTAAGATATGATTGTTTTGTCCTAAATTTTTCAAGGGCCTTCATCGTAAATGGATGTTGAACTTTATCAAATGCTTTCTCAGCATCTATTGATATCACCAGGTGTTTTTTTTCTTTTTCTTTATGTTGATGTGGTGAATTACACTTGAAATAAACATATTTGGTCATGGTGTATTGTCCTTTGATGCATTGTTGGATTAGTTTTGCCAAGATTTTATTGAGGATTTTAGAATCAGCATTCATTGGGGTGTTTGGTCTCTGGTTTTCATTTTGCGTATTGTCTTTGGTTTTGGTTAAAATGTAGTGCTGGCTTTGTAAAATGTATTTAGTCATATTCCTTCTTTCCCAATTTTTTGAAAGAGAGGTATTAATTTATTTTTGAATGCTTGACAGAACTCATTTGTGAAAACATGTTTTTGAGCTTTTGCTTTTTGGGGAGGGGATTTTGACTACTGATTCATTTCACTGCTTGTAATTGGCTATTTTAAGTTTTATATTTCTTCTCTATTCAGTTGTAGATAATTGTGTAATTCTTAGAATGTGGCTATTTCATCTAGACAGTTGAACTACTTAGCGTATAAATATTCATAGTAACCTCTAATTATCCTCTAGATTTATGTTGTGTCTGTTGTAATTCTCTTTCATTTGTGATTCTATTTACTTGAGTTTTCTCCATTTTTCTTTGTGTGCTTTGCTAGGGACTTGTCTATTTTGTTAATTTTTCAAAAAGCCAGCTTCTTGTTTCATTGCTCTCTTTGACTTTTTAAATTCTATTTCATTTATTTCTCCTTTAATTTTTATTATTCCCTTTCTTTTATTTCCTTTTGGGTTCTTTATTATTGTTCTTAAAATGGGAGACCAGATTTTTTTTTTTTAAGTTTTTCCTTTTTTCTTGCCCTGGGCCTGTATTCATATATACTTTCCTCCTAATACTGCTTTTTCTGTGTCCCATACATTTTGGAAGGATCTATTTTCACTATCATTTGTGAAAGTATTTTTGATTTCTTATTTGATTTCCTCATTATTCCAGTGGTCTTTCAGTAGCTTGTTTTCAGTTGCCATGTAATGGGGGAATGCCCTGCTTTATTTTTCATAGAGATTTCTATTTGATGCCATTATGGTCAAAGAAGATACTACTATGATTTTAATCTTCATGTACTAGCTGATGTTTGTCTTGTGACTCAGTATATAGTCAATGCTGGAGAATTATCTGTGTGTGTACTTGAGAGTAATATGTACTTATTTTTTGGGAGGTTCAGTTACCTATAGATATCCATTAGACCCAGGTGGTCACTCACATCTTTATTTAGATTTACTGGGTCCTTGTTTATTTTATATCTCATTGATCTGTTCATCGATGAGAGTGGGGTATTGAAGTCTTCAACCACTTCAACCACATATTTTTTTTCCAATTTTTTTTAATAAATGATTGTAATTGTCTACGGTATTTTGGTGCTCCCTTATTTGGAAGGTATTTATTGATGAGTGTTATGTCTTGATTGTATAGTTTGTATTGATTGTATAGTGTATTGATTGTATAGTGCCCATTTATGCCTCTTGTCACCTTTTTTAGTTTGATACCTACTTTATGTGATGTAAGTATAAGTATATATGCCTTTGGGCAGGGGCTGGGAGGCTTTGCTTGTGGAATTGTTTCCAACCCTTTAATTTCAGTTTATGTTTATCTTTGGAACTTTGGTGCATTCCCTAGAGGCAGCAGAATATTGGGTTCTGTTTTCTAATCCAACATACTGCTCTGTGTCTTTTTATTGGTGAGTTTGGTCCATTAATGTTTAAGGTGATTATTGCTACATAGAAGTCTGTAGTTGACACTTTGTTCATCATTTTAGTCCCATTCAATACCTTCTCTGTGTTCATTACTCTGTTGGTTTACATTTTAAATCTTATAAAATTTTTGGAGTTGGGATTTAGTAATAGTGATTTTCTGAGATTCTGTTGTCGGAAAAGTTCTTTATGGTTTCCTCATATAGGAGGGAGAGCTTTACAGGATAAAATATTCTTGGCAGGGAATTTTTGCTTTAGAGATTTTAAAAATATATTCTGCCATTCTCTTCTTGCCTGTAGTGTTTCTTCAAGTAAGACTGATGTTAGTTTAATCATTTTTCATTTACAGGTTATCTGTTTCTTCCCCCTCATCATCTTCATTATTTTCTCTTTCCTTGGACTCCTGGAAGCTTACATACCATGTGTCTTGGTATACTTTTCCTTTCATTATGAGTTTGGCATACTTCTAGCTTCCAATATGTCTATTTTCATTTCCTTCTTGAAGTTTAGGAAGTTTTCTTCAATTATTTCCTCGAACAGTTTTCAGCTTAGTTGTCTCTCTCTTCTCTGTCTCAGTTTCCTATTAGTTTAGTATTTCCTTTCCTCATGGTATCAGGTAATTCTCAAAGTGTTTCCTCATTCTTTTTCCTTTGTCTCTCTCTTTCCATTTTCTCTCTCTTTTTTAATCTGTATCTTCAAAAGTATTGATTTACTTTTCCATATCATCTATTCTATTTTCATGCCTATTCCCAGTTACTTAGCTCTCCTATTGATGTTTTAAATTCTTGCAGTTCCTTTATTTAATCATTTAAAGTTTCAAATTGTGTTCTTCTGTTTGTTGATTATGTTTCTCATTACATTTTTTTCCTTTCCTGCATTTTCTCATATATCTTGATCTGTTTTTCAAAATCTTTGACTTTTTAAATTATATCAATTTTGAACCCTTCATCTGACTGAGAGAAGGATTCTTCTGTATCAGTGTTATTGAGTTTTTGATTTTGATTTTCTCTTCATGGTGTATTGTTTCCTTGAGTCTTTCTTGGCTATTTGTATTTTTCCGCTTCCCC
The DNA here is from genome assembly GCA_004024925.1 of Scalopus aquaticus. Taxonomy (NCBI): domain Eukaryota; kingdom Metazoa; phylum Chordata; class Mammalia; order Eulipotyphla; family Talpidae; genus Scalopus; species Scalopus aquaticus. Next base: position 42,238 of record PVIJ01009037.1, on the reverse strand, counting down.
ATTGTTTGCCTTGGGTTTGCTCTGCTTTGATAGGAGCTTTTCCTTCCACCTTGCTGTTCTGGCTGTTTACTTGATCTTGTTTGTAGTTGTTAAGATTTTTCAGGATCTGGGGTGATGCTAAAGTCTCCTCCAATTCTTTCCTACCCCTTGTTCTGTTGGGCAGGGGTACCCTAAGTCCAAAATCTGAGTTTTGGGGAACTTATCTCTCTCAGGAGTGGTGGCTCAGGGCCTGCCTCCTGTTGCCAGGAGGGTATGGGGTTGCCAAAGGCTCCTGGGGGTAGCTGAGAGTCTCTGCTGTGGGGCAAGACACTGAGATGCAGCATTAGACCTGGTCTGCTGGGAAGCAACTGAGTGGGATTCCCAGTGTGAGTAATTCCCAGTGTGCCCAGGACCCAGCATGCTATATCCTACAAGGTTGTGGTTCAGGCTTCTGTCCACTCTTGAGGGGCTGGGAGATGGTACTGGTGTCCAAGGGTGCTCACTTGGGGGTAGCTGAGGGTTCCCAATGCAGGGTATGGCACTGCTAGCCCAAATTTGGGCCCAGTCTACTGGGAGTCACCAGCAAGCTGAGTGGAATATCCTTCTTCATGCAGTTGGGGACTCAAGGAAAATGAATCTTGCCTTAGGTCTTGAACTCCCTGGAGAAGTCTTGTGACTATATAGCTGATTCAGTGTGCATTGATTTTGCCAAGAGCTCACATCAGTAGTTTTTTTTTTCCAGTGGAGAGGATGATTCTGGCCTTTCTATTCTGCCATGTTGTGGGTTCATATACACTCTTTTCCCCTCATTCTGCCTTTGGGTTAACTGGCATGTTTAAAACTAAAGGGTGCGGAAATAAAAAAAAATAAGTGCATTGTTTTAAATTCTTATTTACTTGATAGCATAATAGAACCCTCAAATAAGTATATTCTGGAAACTTCCCTTTTTTCCCATCATAGCAACACAAAGGCAGTAATGATAGCTATGTATAATTATCAGTAACTATCAGAGACAAATATCAAGAGATGCATTTAACTCTAACTATATGGACATTGACTGATTATTGAATACAGATATTTATATATCAGTGAATTTCATCTTTATAATGATGTCAATTGAATAATTTTAGGTCTGTCTTATGTCTGAGAAGCTGAAGACATAATTAACCAAGTTCAAATTTGTTAGCTTAATCACTGTATATCCCTAGTATTCTCAGACCTTCCTTTGATTCTTTCTGCATACACAAAGACACATGCAACACACACATCTTTCTGCACAATACATATTGTATTATCTAATGATTATTCTGTGTGAATGCCTCATAAAAAGCTCAAACTCAGCCATTCAAAAGGAAAACACTGCAAGACTCCTAGTTCTCTTCTCCACCTCTAGCTGTGCCTGCCAGATCACATCCATATCCCTTTAGCTTGTACAAACTATATGATTTGTGCTTTCCTAAGAGTGTTAATAAAATTTATCATTCAAACCAGGGTGTTTTTTGAAGTAAAGGGGTAAAAATTGACCAGATACAAGCATGGTCAACTAAAACTGTCCAGGAAAAACCATCCTGTGTTGATTTGCTCCAACTCAAGTCTTTAGAGTTGATTTTTTAACTCCAGCATGGCTCAGGCAGCTGTGTCAACTTCACATGGAATTTTTTTTCACATAAGAATTTTTGCTAATCCTTTTAACAAAATTCACCAAACTGTATTGGATTCTCTTTCATCTGTTTCTCTTCTTGTCAATCTTTTAATTTCCTGGTGTCTCAGTCACCACTCTATCCCTCTTACCTCCAAATAATGAATCAATATAGACTCTCAGTATATTCTTTAAAATAAATGGATGTAATACTGGCAACAAACAGGGCGATAAAATTGCCAAGATAATCAAACTCCCTTTCAACCCAATTGAATTTTAATTCCTTTACTGAGTTTAATACATTCTTGTCCTAAATGAGTTTTTGTGCCATTTCATTCATGTTAACATATTATATTCTTACTCTTTCGTGTTCCTTAACATTTAGCAGCATCAGTCATCGAGTGGGTTTGCATTCATACAGACACATTTAAGATGTATAACTGAAACAAACAAATGTGATGATGAAGCAGGGGCCCCACAGCACAAGCTGAGGGTCATGTCCTTCTTTTGCCTGTGGTCCCAGCCCAACTCAAGCCACAGGATAACATCCTGGGAAGCACCTGCTCATGAAACTTGGTGACATTGTTGTGGCCACCTCAGTGATTGGGATTGAAGGTGACCCCTACATGTGCAGCCTGTGGCTCAGTGCTGGATTCCAATAGTGACAGTGGGCAGAGGTAGTTCCCTCACCTAGTTGGTAGAGCTTTCCTCAGCCAGCTGTCTTAGCTGGACATCTGTGGGATGTCATTCCCTATCCCTCAACATGTGCAGCCTAAAGCTTGGTGCTGGGCTCCAAAAGCACTGTGGCGGGCAAAGGCGATTTCCTTGCTCCACTCCCCCAGCATGAATAGCCCAACGAGGGCTTCAGCAGCAAGGCATGGCAGTTGGCGCAGCATATGCTCCCTATAGGCAGTCCCCAAGTAGCTCCACCAGTGGTGATGGTGGTGGTGAAGGTTTCCTTTCTTTGCAACCTTAGTGCAGGAAGCCCCACTGTGGCTACCATTTCATAGCTTACCCTGAACTGATGCAGGCTATGGGAGGAGGGTCTGCAGCACACCAAGCCAACATGGAATGTACCCAGCAAGTGGTCCTACAGCCACTAGGGTCAGTGCTCCATCCCTGATGCTGGTCCCCCATAGCTGGCCCCACTGATGTGAGTCTGGTTAAGTGAGCCTCCAACCCCATTGAGGCTAACTCCAGCCCTTTCTCCCTGGAACAGGTCGGGTGTGGGTAGTCTTCTGTTTCCAATTTGAATAGGCCACCAGCATTCAATCAAGTTTGAATTTTCCAGTTCCATTCAAACTTTGAGTCCATTGAGGAATAGAAATGGAATGAGCAGACTAGTATTTAACCAGTAGCAATCAAACAGCCAGGATTAAAAATGATCCGATCAAGCTTGTAAGATGGGGATCCTAAGGAGAATATAAATAGGGTCACACCCAGCTTGAATTTATTCAACAGATGGCTTCAAAAGATTCAGCACATGGCTTCAGAAAATGACTCATCTGAGGGCTTCAGAAGAGAATCATTGAGCAGACGGTTGCAGACCCTTCACAGCCTTTATTGGGATTTTAAGACCTCCATAGACCTCCACAGACTTGCAAACTTCCATAGACTCCCAGATCTCCATAGACTTTTGACAACGCCTGGCAATTTTACCTGTCTCTGGCCCTGCCTCTGACTCTCTGAAAAGATTACCATTGGCCTAAGGTTGGTTTCTGTAAAAAAACTGTTTGCTTTTGGCATATAGCCAGCAGCTAATAATTTAAAAAAGTAGAACATTGGTATCTCTGTCACTGCCTCCTGGTGACCAGTACTAACTGGCACTACTGACCAGGACTGACCAGCAGGTGACTAGAATTGCTGACCTGAGCCTGGCCATCTCTGAGAGTTGTCTACCACTTCTGATTATCTGGAACCACCACCTGGTGCTATTCAGTCCACAAATCCGGGACTGACCAGCACAGCCTTCAAACTACTGCTATGGTATGCTTCAGTGTCACCTCACCAGCCCCACCTGTGATTGCCTCCAGCTGCCACTGTGGGTTGGATCCTGTTCCACTGCTTAATGGTGTGCCACCACATCCAAGCTCTTGATGAAGGATAGTGTAATCTTGCATAATCAACATTTGTTTTGGACTACTGGACACTGTGAACACTGTTTAGGATGAGAGAGCTGGCCACTTGTGGCCTTAGCAACTCTTTCCTTCTTCCCAATCTCCCATTTGTTAATAAAGTCCATTGTTGTTACATCCTGAGCCTGCATGGTGTCTTGCAATTGCCAGTGCCCAGGTAAAAACCCACAGCAATGAACTTTTCCCTCACCTTGGCACTGTTAAAACTTTTTAGACTGTGCCTCAACCTTGAATTTTTTTAAAGATTTATTTATGTATACAAAAACTGAGGTATAGGCCAGAGGTGTGTGTGTGTGTTGGCGGGTTGGAGAGGATTCACCAGGACAGAATGGGCAGCAGAACAGGCAGATCTACTGAAATACACTGCTGGTGAGGGGAGCAGTGGGAGAGACAGGAGAGGTCTGTTGCACCATGTCTGTTAGCTCTCTAGTAGGGGATTGAACTCACGCTGCAGTGACGGCCAATAGCTTCATAGTGCTTAGACTTAACCCCTTGCACTTCCAGGGAGGCCCTCAACCTTAAAATTTAAAATCATAAAAAAATTTTTATATCTTTTTTTCTACAAAATATTTTTTAATGCTATATTTCTTCTTTTTTAAAGATTTATTTATTCATGCATACAAGCTAGGGTATAGGCCAGACGCATGGGGCGGTGAGAGGGTTCACCAGAGACAGGATGCGGAGCAGAACAGGCAGATTGATGGAAATACACTGCTGAGCGGAGCAGCAGGCGCGGCAGGAGAGGTCTGCTGCACCATGTGGGTATCTCGCCGGGCGTTGAACTCGGATCGCCGCTGCCAACAGCTCCACAGCACAACGCTTAACCGCTGCACCATCAGGGAGGCCCTTTTTCTACAAAATATTTTAACTCTTGTGACTTTTTTTGAAGATTTATTCATTTATGCATACAAGCTGGGGTGCAGGCCAGAGGTATGGAGTGGTGAGAGAATTCACCAGAGACAGAGTGGTTAGCAGAACAGGCAAATGGACTGAAGTACACTGCTGAGGGGAGCAGCGGGCATGGCAGGATAGGTCTGCTGCACCATGTGGGAATCTCCCTGGCCGGGTATCAAACTCATGCTGCAGCAGCTCTACATAGCTTTATAGTGCTGCGCTTAACCCGTTGCACTACCAGGGAGGCCCTCATGTCACTTTTTAAAATGTTGTTGTATATAAAGGAAATTTTCAAATCTTCATGGTCATGAGAAACAAGGCTGAGAAACTGTCTCATGTTGAAAGTATCTAAAGAGAACTAATAATTTAATGAAACAGGATATTTTGGATAGGATCTTGAAATAGAAAAGACACACTAATGGAAAAAAAAAACATTAGTTTACAATATTATTCCAATATTAGTTTCTTAATTGGATAAATGTTTCATGAAATTTGCTTTCTTATGCATCCTAGATACTCTGTCTGTTAGCTGGAAACAAAGGGATCTCCTCCTATTCCCCAAAACCCCTTATATTTGGAGAAGAGAGCAGATATGCTTGTGGATCATATTTGCACCATCCAGACTATTACTTCTCTTGCTATTTCAAAAATTCCCATTACTTTGAAACTTACATGTTAGGAACCATGCATTGACTCTTATTTTTTATTACTACTTTATTACCAATTGACCTTCAATCACTGACAGTCTGAATTTCTTCCTCATAACCTTCTTTATTACCCTATTGTGATGAATTTAACACCATCTCCATTAGCTTCTTGACCTCTTTGTACACACATCTCTAAACTCTTTCAGTCTCACACCTTAGACTTTCATCTCTCAACATTTCAAACCTCAAATTCAAAATCCTCCTTACCTATTCTACACTTCTAGCCTTCTTGTTTCAGTTATTACATGACAAATTTTCATCAAGACCTGTGATCCCTTGTTCTCATAGTTTTCCTCTCTCCTTCAATTTCTTTTTTAACCTGTTTAGTTCCATGATATAAATTAAGTGACTCTTTAAAAGACACCCTGTAATGAATAATTTTATGGGTGAATTGCACCACAGGATGCCTTGATATTTGGTGGAACATTATTTTTGGGTCTGTTTGTGGGGATGATTCAGTATGGGCTTAATAGTTGAATGGTTACCAAGTAAAGTGGATGGCCCTCCCAATGTGGTCAGGCCTCTTCCAATCAGATGAAGGCTTGAACAGATCAAGAAGAAAGAAATGTGTCTCTGCCTACCTGTCTTTGAACCATGGCATGGGTAGCATCCTGCATTCTGATGTGTACTCACAGCACATCTCTTGGGTGTCCAACTTACTAACTATAGATCTGGGATTTCTCAAGATCCATAATCAAATAACCAAACTCTACATAGATGAATCTCTTTCTGTACACACACACACACACACACACATTGTTTCTCAGGAGAATTGCTATAAATACCCTAGCTCCCTTGTTTCTTTCCCCAATATTTAATTATTTTGGCGTATAAAAGTTATTAATGATGTTGGTTAAAATACTATAACCATCACAGCATATTGCATATTCAATCTTCATATGTACTAACTTAAGTAAAATAAACTCTAGAGAAATTAATCATATTTTAGGGTTTCCTTTTTAGCTTAACAACCAAAACCTGAAGTAGGTCCTTCATATTTTCTCATAATCTTACTGCATTTTCCTACTATGTTCCTTTTCCAAATCTGAGAATCCTATTTCACATCTTCAGGTTTTTCCTCATGCCTCAAATATTCCTTCATCCTTTCTCTCTTTGGGGAGCCTGACTTCACACTTCACTGATAGAGCAGAGGAAAGTGAGCCCCACGGTCCTTTCCCACACTCATAGACTCTGTCCTCACTCACTGTCATTCTGGGCCAAATGTTCATACATTACCTTCCCCTCACCAGCACTAACAGTCCATCTCTTCAGTTCTTTTCAAAAAGTACTACTATTGAAGATCTCCCTATCTTTTCTAAAGAGAATGTTTCAAAACAGTCACAATCCCTCCAGCAGGCCCATAGGCCTGCTTTACTGCACAGCTTCATATCTACAAAATAGGATCTCCAGTCACTAACTCCACACCCACCCTCCTAGAGTCTGTCCCTCAATTCAAACTGCTACCTGCAATATTCTAACAGCCGAAATTTCTCCTCTCCAAGTCAGCTTAGAACATTTCTCTTCTTAACTTCTCCCTACACCCAACAGAATGATAAATTCAACCTTCTGGAATTCTCCCATCAGAGTCTTTACTGCTTCTGAATTTTCTCCTGTCTCGATTTTATTTTTCCCAAGGCCCATCTTTCTCTTGTCTTTCATCCTCTGAACATTAGAACACTACAAGGTTCATCCCTAATCTCTTCTTATTTTCTGCATGGGTGAGTTCATGTTTTTCAACACTTTATATCTGTTATAAGGAGCTGACTTGTAAACTTCTAAACTTACTTTTGTAGCTTCAAATTCTTTACTGCTGCCCAAGCTCAGGTTTTGAACTGGGGACTTAATTCTCCAAATATTTTCTCTATTAGTATTTTCCATCTCAATAAATGGCACTATCATCATGAAGTTTCTTGATCCCTGGTAGCCAGTGGTTGAGTGCTGTGCTGTGGAGCTGTCGGCAGCGGCAACACAAGTTCAACGCCCGGACTGGGAGATTCCCACATGGCGCACAGACCTCTCCTGCCTCGCCTGCTGCTCCCCTCAGCAGTGTGTTTCAGTCAGTCTGCCTGTTCTGCTCCCTACTCTGTCTCTGGTGAACCCTCTTGCCACCCCACACCTCTGGCCTTTACCCCAGCTTGTATGTATAAATAAATAAATCTTAAAAAAAAGTTTCTTGAACCCATATACTAAGATTTACATTTATTTATTTTTTTAAGATTTATTTACTTATGCATACAAGAGCTGGGGGTAGGTCAGAGGTGCGGGCGGTGAGAGGATTCACCAGAGACAGAGTGGGAAGCTGAACAGGCAGATCTACTGAAATGCATTGCTGAGAGAAGCAGTGGGCAAGGCAGGAGAGGTCTGCTGTGCCATGTGGCAAGTTCCCTGGGTAGGGATCAAACTTGTGCTGCAGTGGCTGCGAGCAGCTTCATAGTGATGAGACTTAACCCACTGCACTCCCAGGGAGGCCGCACTAAGACTTTTAACAATAAGCTAATTTTCTCCCAGATCCTAATATTATCATCTAGTGCACTGGTAAGTCCCACAATATCCACCTAAAACATATCCTAAATCTACATGCATCTTTCATCTGTATCACCTTCCTCTCAAACAAAGCCATCCTTATCTCTTGCTTGAGAAGCAATCTTGAGCTTTTCTTATTTGTTTCAATTGATGCCTCTGGATAGTCTGTCTAATCTCCACACAACAGCTAGAAACATCTGTTTAAAAATGTCAATCATCAGTATTTGCTGTACCTAAAATCCATGGTTCTTAGATAAAACTAATACTTTTCTAAACCCAGATATCTTACTCAACTTCATTATATTTTATATCTCTAACCTCATATTGCCATTTCTTTCACTCCTTTTTAGATATCCTGGAATTATAGCCGTTCTTCAAAAAAGTAAAAATTTCCTCAATGTTTGGTATTTTCGTTTGCTCCTGCTCCTCTCTGGAACACTTCACCCTTATTTTTCACACACCCACACAAATCTATTTTTAAAATGTTACACTTTTTAATAAGATAAATGAACTATACAAACTGGACAAATAGGGGAAATGAGAAAAGTGTATGCCTTCAGAAATACTGTTTTCAAAGAAAATGCAGGAAGGAAAAGGCAAGCAGGGCTAGGCTTGGCTTTGATAGGAAGAATCTTCGGCTGAGCTCTGTAAAAGTGTGGGCAGGATGCATCTGGTACTTGACTGGTTGGGGCTGCAACCAACACTGTGTCAGGATTATATGTTAGGGTAGAGCCGGGATCAGCATGATGAGCACAGGTTTGAAGTTTCCCCGCAGGTAGATAACCCTGACTCCAAAGCCCAAGTCGGGGTCTTCAGGCAGAACTAGGAGTACTGACATTGCTCCTCCGCACCTGGGCACAGTTGGTGCCCCTGGGACACAGTGCTTTCTCCCCACACTCAGATGGAGGTTTTGGGCCCTGGGTTGTTGCTATCCCAGTGGCACATAGAACAGGAGATACTTCATGTTTGGGGTCAGCCAAGTCTTTGCAGACTGAGTGGCTCCAGGAGCAGATGGCCCTGTTCAGGGGTCCTGGCCTGGGCACAAAGACAGGGGCCATTCCGTTTCTCACCAGGGGCCTGAAAGCTGAGGGCCTGGGTTGGACAAGTTCACACCCACATGTGTACTCTGGAATCTCAAACCACAGAGGTCCGTCGAACTTCCTGGATCCTTTTTTGCAGCAGCTTAGGGCCCGCAGTACCGTCTCAGTTGCACAGGGGTCAGGGCACTTCTGGTCAGGTGGGTCTTCTGCAGAGCCGACCCCACATCCCTGAGCGGCCCAAGGCACCCCTCTGCCATCCGGGGGTGCAATCTTGACAGTCACCGGGCTCCACACCCGGGTGGGGTGTCGGGCACGCCAGAGCCAGTATTTTTTGTAGTTCTCCCAGGTGCCTGACAGGTCCGGACCAAGGACAGTTCCCTGGGGCTGCCTGACAGGAAAGTGCCTCCACGCCTCTGTGACCACCTTCCGGGGCCAGACAGGGTCCCAATTGGCAGGCATCTGTGGACCTAGGGATGACCGAGAATGGCGCACCCGAACGGTTTGCTGCTCTTCGGAGGACAGAGAGGGCCAGGTCCATGAGCCGGTGTGTACTCGGGCTAGGGGCTGCAGAGCGGAAGGCGGTGAACTCAGGTAGCTGCCCATGGGGACTGGGAGGAGGTTCCCAGGGGCCTGACTTCCAGAAGTCTCGAAGTGGTTGGACGCAGCCACAGGAGACGCCCAGAGCGAGGGTGACCGTTAACATCTGAACACAAGGAAAGCACGTGACTAGCGCGTGACTCCAGCGAGAAGCTGAGACTAAAGCAAGAGAAGAGACAGCCTGGGATTACTGAAGATCCCCATTCAGCATCTGTATGTCCGCTGCTAGTAGCAAGAGTTTGCCTGTAGGGAGACGAACCTAGGTTGTTTTTCTTTCAACATTTTTAATGTGATATCAGTCACATACTACACAATTTAAATTGAACAATTCTGTGGCAGTCATAGATACAGTACAGTCATAAATATGTGCACCCAGTGTTACATCCAGTTTGAAAATATTTTCACCATTTCAAAGCAAATTTTGTACCCTGTACCTATTACCTCCTATTCTCTTCCTCTCCACCCCAATCTAAACAACTACTATTTGCTTTCTCTATACAGGGGTCTTTATTATGGACTTTTATATAAATAGAATTATGTACTTTATTATCTTGTGTGTTTTTTTTTTCACATAGCATGTTTTCATGGTCTATCTGTAATGTAACATGTTTCAGCCCTTCATTTTTATGACCAGATATTATTTCACTGTGTGAATATACCACATTTTTTTATCCTTTGCCAATTCATAGACAATTAACTTGTTTCCACCTCTAAGTCATTATGAGTAAGGCTAATATAGACATTCGTGTATAAAACTTTGTATGGACAAATATTTTCATTTCGTACACAGCTAGGATTAGAATTATGGGGGCATATGGCAATTCTATGTTTAATTTTTGAGGAACCACCAAATTACTCTCAACGTCCCATTTTACATACCTACCACCAATGTCATCTTTTGTACCTGACATTTTGTTGGAAAAAAATGTAATAATTTCTTCGGTTCATTAAAAGAGCAGGCAGGGTATTGACAGAAGATCATGTTCTTTCATAATTGTAAAAAATGAATCCATTTCACTTGAATGCTCTCTAAAAATATATATATATTTTGTTTCAGTAAATGTGATGCATGCTTTATTCTTCTTGGATTGTTGTACTTCTTTCTGCAATTTACCTCCTATGAAAATGGAACATGCACACATATTGAAGTGCGAAAATGTGCACCTATGAAGCCCCAAAAGGTGACTTCGAAGTTAAAATTGAAAAAGAAAATGGTTACATTTGGCCATTATTTATGTTGTAGTACTGACAAAATCAATATCATGAAGACTCTCTTATAATACTAAATTTTCATAGATTTGTATGTAAAATTTCCTGTCTTTTAAGTTTAACACTTTATATATATGTATATAATCATATGTCTATAATATATATTATATAAATATATATGTATATAATCATTCTTATATATATTTATATATTTTATATATATTTTTATCTTATATATATTTATATTTATAGATACAGATATATATATATATAGATATAGATATAATAGAGTGATTCAGAATCCCCACTAGCAGGTGAAAAACATCTGACTACAAAAACAAAGTGTTTAAAAGCAACGGGGTAGTTGATTAGAGTCATCTAACTTGGGGAGCTGTCTAAGATGGAATATACAAACTGTTCCTCAAAAGATTATGCAAAATGTAGAAGTAAGAGCAGAGCCTGTCAAAAGAAATATCAAATCCAAAAACAGGCAGCAGGTTATTTTGGGGACTGAGAAGCAAATGGGAATGTTAAGAACATGAGAAGGAGCTGAATGAGAAGGCTTCAAAAGGCTTCTTTAGTTCAGACATAATCCAATTTGGGGAGAAGACAGGGGCGCTATCAGCTAAAGGATACTGGGGTTTGAGATCCATAATAGTCTCTACTCATCAATTAATTCATTTTCTGTCCTTTAGATTCCTTATTTAGCCAATATTATTTTAAAACAAACAAAAAAGCCTATGCTATATTTTTTTCCTTTTTTTTAGATTTTTTTTAAGATTTATTTATTCATGCATACAAGAACTGGGGTGTAGGTCAGAGGTGTGGGGTGTGAGAAGATTCACCAGAGACAGAGTAGAGAGCAGAACAGGAGCATCTAATGAAGTACACTGCTAAGGGAAGCAGTGGGCCAGGCAGAAGAGGTCTGCTGTGCCATGTGGGAAGCTCCCTCGCCAGTGATGGAACTAGTGCTGCAGTGGCTGCGGATAGCTTCATAGTTCTGAGACTTAACCCATTGCACCACCAGGGAGGCCCCTATATATTTTTATTTTTATTTTTTTAAGATTTATTTTTGCATACAAGCTGGGGTATAGATCAGTGATAGGGTTCACCAGAGACAGAGTGGGGAACAGAACAGGCAGATCAACAGAAATACACTGCTGAGGGGAGCAGCAGGCGAGGCAGGAGAGGTCTGTGGGAATCTCCCTGGTCAGGCATCGAACTTGCTCCGCAGCTGCCGACAGCTCCACAGTGCTGCCCTTAAGCCGTTGCGCCACCAGGGAGGCCCCCTATATATTTTTCTTAATAAAATATTTATTGTCAATGATAGTAAAAACTTTTTCAGCTAATGATTCTTTTAAGTTGCTGTTATGAGTGTTAAACTAAGGCAATTGAAAATAGATTTTTAAAAAAAACATATTTTTCTTCTTGATATCTAGTTTCTCAAATCCTATTTTAAATAAAATACAAAGGATGTTATTTTGGTTTGTAATTCAACACTCTTTGTAAAAATAGTCTTTCTGCTTGTAAGTTACAGGCACCTATAAATTAATTGCCTCTAAATATATATTCAATAGCAAGTGATAGATAAAAGTGATTTTCATAAACATTGGGCTCATCTGTTTTTACTTCCTTACACTGCAAGGTAACATTTCATCACCATCAAAAATTAATGTAAGGAGGTTTTTTCCCAAGAGACAGTTTTGCTGTTCCCCTACACACCCAAGTACATTATCAATGTTTCTAATATGGATTCATGTAACAAGTTGGGAGTATATATACCAGCACCCTGCAATCCACAAACATCCCCCGACAGTAAAAACAATAGGCCCCCAATGTCACCACTGCAGAAATGGAGAAACTCCGTCCTGTTTTCTTCCTTGGCCTTCTCTCTAATGTTACTAAGTTATATAGCTATGGCACTTCTATCAAAAATGTGAAATTAACTTTGGTTTTATGTTATTAAGCAAGCTCCAGACTCTATTTTGAATTTCATTCATTTTCCTTTTAACACCATTTTCTTTTCCAAGAACTAATCTTTGCTAGTCTGCTCTAATCTGTGAGAGTTTATCAGTCTTTCCTTGTTTTCCTTGACTTTAACACATTTGAAACATAATTGCAGTTTGCTTTCTTAAAATTAGAATATTTTTTCCTGGAATTTTTTAACAGTCTAATTGTTTGATATTTCCTTTAAATCAAATTAATCATTCGGATAGCTTAAAATGCTGAATCATTCTAGAATCTTATTGAAAAGAACACACGTCTAACCCCTTATCCCTTTTTTTCCTCACAGAATTCTGCTTTCAAAATTTTGTATTTTATTTTTTCCCCGAATACTGCTACCAGTTAGTCAATCTTCCTATCATCTACCCCATTTCCCTGAGCTCTGTGATTTTTAAGTAGGTCTCAGGTTTATGAAACTGATGTCAGTTTGAAACCATACTCATTGCCTCAAACAATGTAGGTGCTATTAAAATGCAGATTTAGGCTCAGTAGGTCTGAGGGATGGCTCTTAATTCTTCATTTCTTGTAGGTGACAAGATGTCCATAGGCCAGCAGTCTTGGTCACAACCTAGGGGTTTATCAGAATGCAGAACCTTAGGTTCTAGAACAATTAAACCATCCTTTGCATTTTAATAAGATCTCAGTGATTCATATTTATTTTAGAGTGTGGGATGCACAGGTCTAGATTAAAAGTTATCACCTCTAGCTACACCAATGTGAATGACCTGAAAATCATATCATGGTATTCTGATTTCAATATTATACAGAGGGATCTCTGAATGTTTATGGCATCTATAAAATGATGCACAGTGAATCTAATTGTTCCCTCTGATTGAGAACAAATAGGTTAACTGCTCTTCAATTTCTAAGCATGACTAACTGTTGCCATCCAAGTACTGGCCAGCATTTGTTTAGTTGCTGTGCCTTCTTGTCTGTGCAACTGTTCCTTCTATCCAGTTTTATGTCCCCTTATCCAAGGATTTACTTCATTAAACAAACACAGTCATTCATGGAAAAATCTAACCTTCAGTGAAAAAAGTATCCGCTTCCTTACTATATAATGTGACTAAATTTCAAAACAAAATAAGGTAGGTTCTCCCTGGTGGCTTAGGGGTTAAGTCTCTGTTTTCACCACTATGGCCTGAGTTCAGTCCCAGCCAGGGAGCCCAAATATGGCACAGCAGACCTCTCCTGTCATGCCTGCTGCTCCCCTCAGCAGTGTATTTCAGTAGTTCCACCTGTTCTGTTCCCCACTCTGTCTCTGATTAATACTCTCAACCCCCACCCCACCCCCACACCACTGGCCTACACCCCAGTTCTATGCAATAATTTAAAAACAAAATTAAAAAACAACAACAACAACATAAGGTAATCCAGAAGACTATAAAGTCATCACTAAGTCTAGTAGATGTTTTCAAATATAATTCTATGCCATTGCATTCTTTCTCTATTGAGGCAGTTTTATGTTTATGCTCAAAAGTTTGTTAAATGCATATGAAACAAAATGTGTGCTCACTAAAGCCCTGTTTGAACACAATTTGAAACCAATTTTTCAAGCCATAAATGAAAATATAGGTGACATTTAATACTGAGCTATTTCTTCCCCAAAATAAAAGCTTTAAGGGCAAAGATTATACTTTGTGAGTGCTGTCATCTTACCTGCCATGGATGCTCAACACATTTAAATGAGAAATTCACTCCAAGGTCCTGTAAATTAGAATTTTTATCAACTCACTGAAAATAAACACAGATGATAGAGTGAAAAACTCTGACAGGATCTGCTTGAGAAGCAGGGAATGACATACACAATGAATGAACTTCAGCTAACTATGTTCCTGTACCTCTCCAGTTCCATAATTCAAAGTCTCACAGCTTGCTTGAGAATCATCACACAGAAAACAGAATTATAAAGAAATAATGAAGGGGTGATATCTAGATAAGGCTCTTCACTATATAGGATGTAACAGTTGGAAACACTTCAGTAGCTTTTGAAAAAGATAAGTGCTGAGTATCGACTTTGTACTGCATCCTCTTTGGCAGCACAGTTTTCTTGTATTGGGATCATTTCAGATAATGTTGGGTTCAACTGGAAATGAAGTCATCCTAAAATTTTTTAAAATTAATGTCAATCAAGGGCCTCCGTGGTGGTGCAAAGGGTTAAGTGCAGCGCTCTGGAGCTGTTGGCAGCTGCGGTGCAAGTTTGATGCCCCGCCAGGGAGATTCCCACATGGTGGGGCAGACCTCTCCTGCCTCACCCGCTGCTCCCCTCAGCAATGTGTTTCAGTCAATCTGCCTATTCTGCTCCCCACTCTGTCTCTGGTGAACCCTCTCACCTCCCCACACCTCTGGCCTGCAACCCCGCTTGTATGCATAAATAAATAAATCTCTTAAAAAAATTAATGTCAGTCAAGAATAACCAAGCATGCATGTTTTTTTGTTTAAATCCATCAAGGAGCCACCACGGGCTGTACCTTGATAGCATTCAACTCTTATAACAGGTACATGTTTACTGAAAAGATAGGGGAATTTAATAAGTCAAATAATATAAAAATGTGAAGGCTTAGCAAAGTGTGGCAGATGGTGTTTTACCATCACCAGGGGAATGATAAATATAAACTATAGAATAACTATATGCCAAATATATGAATTTATGGTTATAAATTTAAAAATATCATAAAATAAACTGAATGTTCAGGCATTGCCTACATTGACTTACCTTACTACAAATCATTCTGATGCTAAAATATTGATTACTACACTGTTTGCTGAAAACAATTCATTTGACATTCTTAAGATAATTGACTTTTAATAGAAAACTGATTAATTAAACTTTGTTGATCTAACTGAATTTATTTGGAAAAAGAATTTGATTTACCATACAAATCCTTTTGGTCACCTTCATTTCAACGTGTTGTTATACCTACCACCACAGTAGTCTGAGCCTCAGGTCGGGCTACGTATTTTTACTGTCTAAACATGGAGAGCAATATTTTTCTCTTACATTAATTTTTAGAGTAATAAGAAAAAGGGAATTTAATATATTTTGGCAGTTACGTAATTCGGTACTATATCCCTGATCCAACATTTGAATTATAAAATTATAGCTATAACCTAAAATAATACTTTCAATAACACTTACTTGATTGTAAGTTATTATTCAAACGTACATGAGTTTGCCTTTTTTAATTTCAATAATGACTTTCAAGCAAATCTTTATGTTTTATATATGAATTAAAAATGAGGCCTGCAACATCCACATTTTTAAAAAATCCTTCAATATGTATAAGTCAAAATATTCTAAACTTTATACATTTACTCATTACATTTTAAAATAAAAAGTATCTGGGTTGTTTGCAAATTTTATAGGAAGAAGCAGTGCTACAGAAATCAGCATGAGAAAGAAATATGACCTATGAACTAATATGACTTAATGACCTAGCAACAACCTTCCAATGAGAAATGTTGCCTCTATAACTGATGAGGAACCCAGCATGCTAACCAATGAGAAATCATCACTAATGTGAAATTTCCTTTCTTCCAATGGGCTTTTTTTAAAAATATATATTTTATTGCTATTTATATATTTTACATTTTGCATTCCCCTTGGGTAACCCACCACCAATTCATCCGTGATCCATCTCCATGGTCCATTGTGTTCTTTTCTACTCCATTTTGTGCCCTTATCCTCCCCCTCCCCCCCGCAAGTGTCTCTCTCCTATATGGTTTCCCTACAGTCCTGTTATAAGTGAAACCATTTGATATTTTTCTCTTTCTTTCTGGCTTATTTCACTGAGTATGATCCCCTCTAATTTCATCCATGTCGCTGCAAATTGCATGTGTTTACCTTCTTTGAATGCTGAATAGTATTCCATTGTGTATATGTACCACATCTTCTTGATCCAGTCATCTATTTTTGGACATCTGGGTTGCTTCCATACCTTTGCTATTGTGAACAGTGCCACAATGAAGATACAGGTGCATGTATCCTTTCGGATTAGTGTTTTCATGTCCTTTGGGTAAATTCCCAAAAGTGGGATTGCTGGGTTGTACGGAAGCTCCATGTTGAGCAGTTTGAGGAATCGCCATACAGCTTTCCATAGTGGTTGGACCAATTCACATTCCCACCAGCAGTGTGGACAGCCAGATGCAAAAAAATGAAGCTAGACTACTGCCTCACACCCTACACAAAAACCAACTCAAAATGGATAAAAGACCTAGACGTAAGACCTGAAACCATAAAATTTATAGAAGAAAATATAGTAAAACTCTACACGACATACATCACAGCAAAATCTTTAAAGACACATCCCCCAAAGCGAAGGAAGTGAAGGACAAGATAAACAGGTGGGATTACATCAAAATAAAAAGCTTCTGTACAGCAAAAGAGACATTAACCAAAACAAACAGACACCCTAACAACTGGGAAAAGATCTTTGCACACAATACATCTGATAAAGGACTGATAACAAATATTTACAAGGAACTCACACAAAGCTAACAACAAAACAACAAAACAAAACAAAGCTAACAATCCAGTCAAAAAATGGGCAGAAGAGCTCAAAAGGCACTTCTCCAAATAAGAAAGGCAAATGGCCAACAGATACAAGAAAAAATGCTCAACATCACTTATAATCAAGCAAATGCAAATCAAAATCACTATGAGATACCACCTCACACCTGTGAGGATGGCACACATTAAAAATACAGGCAACAACAAATGCTGGAAAGGATGTGGACAAAAAGGAACTCCAATGGGCTTTTTTGAATAGCCTATTTCATTGCTTCCTTTCTTCCATACCAGAATTACCCCTTCACTTTGTTTCACTGTTTGCCATAGTTTGCCTAACCCAGGTTGCAATCCTTCTGCTGCTTTCAAATAACTAGTCATTTATTTTTTGATGGTAAAATAACAGATTGACAGAAGTGATGATAGCTAGTGTATTTTATGACAATATGGATCCTATTTTTTAGTTTTAGACTAACAATGTTATAAATTATAGACTGACAAGTTTAATTTATTGTATGAATAAATAAAAGCAAATATTATTGGAAAACTACTTCAGTCCATTGAAAGAATCTATGTCAAGCTAAATTCCACATGAAAGGAGACTCCACCTACAACATAGCAGAATAGAGAGATTTGAATCACTGTCTCCCCTCCTAACTCAAATGAAAATTAATTTAGAATAAAATTAGCACAAAGGGTGATTTGGATGTTCAATGACAGAGACAGGACTTTCCTGGAGGTTTTGCACTGAGGTTGGTGGTTTGCCTTGGGGGTGGTGAGTGAAATAGCAATACAGATTGTGACCAGGGTGGTAGAACAAGACTGGAACTGGACACTAGTTCTATCAGCTCAGTGAACATTGTGAGAGTGAACTTTTCAAAGTGGAGAGAAGCAAACAGACTTGCACATACGTGATACTGCCTGGGCTATTTCAGTGTTCAACGGCCAGCATCACAGGCAAGGGAAGCTCCCTACCCTCCTGCTGGAAAGACCAGACAAGACAAACTTGGTGGCAGGACTGCGCAGTGCTGCTCCGGGTTCAGTCATATAGAGTTGGAGAGCAGATAAAGCAAGTGGTAGAGACCTCTCCCCACTCCCTGCTAAAGTATTCAAGTGAGCAATTCAAGCAACCTGGCAATTTAGGTTTCTCGCCTAGCAGCAGCTATTATCAAATATTTAATGCTGGTGCCCCCTGTTAAACAGCACACAGGAACTTGTGTCTGGCTTCTCATATTCTGTGTGTCTTGTCTGTTGCCCCTTGCCCGGTGACACAAACTTGATGGAAGTTGCTACATGACACAAAGGCTAGTAGCAAGGAAGCAAGGTAGGGATTTAGGAAATCTGAAGCATTAAACTGAGCGTGCTTGGAGAGAGAGGAGAGGAGAAAGAGGTGATCTATTGGCAAGGAGATTCCCTCACTTCTCACCAGGACTGAAACAGAATATTTGAGCCCCATTACACTTCTTCCCACCCTACATATTGTAAAGGTAACTAAAGAAGAGATAGAAACAAATGCTAGAAACCTAGAATGTCCCAAGTTCCAAAAAACAAATACGGCAACACACGTGGCTAATAAGCAAGTCACAGCTGAACAAAAGAACAAGGATAAGAGACATGTCTAGAGACATAGACAAAGGACACAGACATAGAGGACCTAAATGAAAATGATTTTAGAAGAACAATTTTAAAATTCTAAGTGAAGTAATGGAAGAAAAGACAAAATAAGAAAGGCAGGTATAGGATCTTAGAAAAGTGAATAAGTAACAAAAATAATTTTTCACTAAAGAGACTGAAGGTATTAAAAAAACACACAAACACAAAAGAGATGCTTAATGAGTGAGGATGACTATGGGAATTAGTTTAAATAGAGTCAAGCTGGTAGGAGAGATAATTTGAAAAGAGAAGACAAAAAATGTATGAATCACACAAAAGTGAAATTATCCCTAATCATAGATGACATGTTATATGTTATACACTGAAAATCCAAAAGACTCATTTAAAGAAAAAAATTACTATTAATGTATACAGTAAAGTGGCATGGTACAAAATCAATGCACAGAAATCATTTTAATTTCTATACGCGAACAATTAATTTAGAAGAAAAAGAAATGGGAAGAAAAGTCCCATTTACTATTGCAAGAAAAAGAAGAAAGTACCTGAGAGTAAACACAGTGATGGATGAAAAGGAGCTTTATATAAACAAGTACAAAACACTGTTAAAGGAAACAAGTCACAAAGAAATGGAATGATACCCTGTATTAATGTGTTGGAAGTATAAATATTGTTAAAATAGATATATTACCTAAAACAATACTGTAGTGACAGGAAGACAAAGGCCAGTTTTCCCATGATTCGGCAGAAGGGTCAAGGAGGAGTCCTGAAGCCTTCGTTGGCTTTTAATGATCTTTTGTAGTGAGACAACCAGGTACAGGGCAGGTAGGGTGGCTGGGGGTGTAGAGGCTAGCAGGCTTCCCAGCCCCCGGGGAATCTTCACTCTTTCTGGACTCTGGCGTTCTCTCATGGTCTCTGCTGCAAGCTCTGTTTGATGCTATTGCTGCTACTGCTGTGGTACGCTGCCCTTATATGCAGTCTTTCCAGGCCCATTTGCACCCACTCACGTATGCCCACACCCTACTCCAGGTGGCGCCATCAGGTATGCATGTAGGACCATGGGTGTCTATCATTAAGTCTAATGGAGGTAAGGCAGAAAATCCTGATGATGCTTTCACTTACCCTACAAATACCTATCAAAATTCCAATGACTTTGTTTTCAAGGAAATGAAACAAAAAATTAACAGGTTTGTATGGAACCACAAAAGACTGAATAACCAAAGTGATCTGAAGAAAAGACAGAAAATGGAGCTATCGCACTTCCTGACTTCAAACTATAATGCATAGTGACAGTAATAAAAACATCATGGTATTGGAACAAATACAGAAACACAGACCAATGAACTAGGATAGAAAGCTCAGAAATAAACCCATACCATCATGGACAATAGATCCACAACCATGCAATGGAGAAATGAAACCCTCTTTAACAAATGCTGTTGGGAAATGAAGAGACCCATGCATAAATATGAAACTAGATTCTTATTTAATCCCATATACAAAAGTTAATACAAAATGTATTACAGACTTGATAGAATACCTAAACTATAAAATTCTTAAAACATAAGTGATACACTACTAGACATCAATTGCAGAGATAGATGTATTTGAGAATGAAACTTCTATAGCAAGAGATACAAAAGCAAAATAAAACAAAACAAAACAAGTGGAACTGAACCAAACTTAAGAGTTTTTGGATCTCAAATGAAACATCACAAAACAAAAATGCAACTTTCAGACTAGGAGAAGATATTTGCACATCACATATGGGACAATGGGTTATTTTCTAAAATATATAAAGAACTCATGCACTCCAACAACAATAACAACTCCAACAACAACAACAACAACAAAAAAAAAAAACTGGGCAAAAGACCTTAGA
Organism: Scalopus aquaticus; assembly: GCA_004024925.1. Lineage (NCBI taxonomy): Eukaryota > Metazoa > Chordata > Mammalia > Eulipotyphla > Talpidae > Scalopus > Scalopus aquaticus. The sequence goes on along the minus strand of PVIJ01009037.1, from coordinate 21,511 downwards.
CAGTTTTCCAGAGAATACATTTACATGATTTGTAAATACATAAAAATCAGTTCAACACCAATTATTATAAGGGAAATGCAAATCAGACCATAATGAGATATCACATCCCTCCTGTAAAATGGTTTATATTTAAAAAATATGGAAATAAAAAATGTTTATGAGGATGAGAAGAATAAGGAACATTTTTTTTCACCATTCATGGGAATGTCATTTGTTGCAGGCTGTATTGAGAATATTACAAAGATACCTTAAAAAAACAAAAACAGAAATAGTATAAATTCTAGGAATACCACTACTAAGTATTTACCCAAAGAACATGAAAACACTAATATGAAAAGAATAAAGACTCTTAGGTTCATAACATCATTATACAGTAGTCAAGTCATGGAACTGAACTAAATGTCCAACAAAAGATGAATGGATTAGGAAACTGTGAAAAAATATGATTGATTGATTTATATTCTTAATTTTTTGTTAATATTTGAACAGTGTTTGATTTCTTCCATGAGGTTTAGTCCCACCACCATGGCAACCATGAGTCGTCTTCAGGACTTATAGAACTCAAAATAAAATTATGCGTACATTAAAAAAAAAGAAATAGTGAAATATTTACTCAATGGAATACTCTCAGCTATTAAAAAATGATGTTGAAATAGTGACTTTTCAAACAAAATGGATGGATCACAAGGTGATTATGTTAAATGAAATTAATCTGAAAGTGAAAGGTATAAAATGGTTTCACTTATTTGTGGAATATAGCAAAATAACACATACTGTATATGGATATCTATAACCAAATGACCAAAGAATACATACAGACAATGAATAAAAAAATAATTAATAGACTGTGAAAAATATCCTGATTATCAGAGAAAATGGTAACAGCAAGGAAGCAGTAGGAAAAGGAAAGGGTTAGGATATTAGCATGGAAGTTTTGGTGGAAAATTAGTGAAACATGCACATATTGAGAAATGAAAATATACAAGCAAAATTATATCTAAGACTAGCAAATTAATAAAAAAAATAAAATATGTAATATATAAATATGTTAATATACAAATACTGAAAATTATAAAAATAATATAAAAAACAGAAATATTTATATTTAAAAATTGAATGAAAGAATGCTACTAACATTTATCTTTAAATGCTTTATTAAACTTACCAAAACTATGATTAGAATCATAATACGTCTTGTTAATAATTTTTTAAATGTGGTGTTTTTACAGCTAGAATTATAACTGTGAATAAGAAAAAGGAAACTTGTATATCAATACTTATTATGAATAGTACCTATGAGTTAATAAAGAATTTGCAAAAGAAAACAATTCCATTTACCTAATAGCCGGGTCAGTAAGAGAAAAGCAGCAGCCCCACTACCTGCAATCAGGGACACGTGGTAAGGCTCTTTTGAGTAAGTTTCTCTCAAAGGGAAGATAACTTTCAAAATACGTATCTTTTAATGAAACTAAGTTTATTCATTAGACACAAATTCAAGCATTACTAAATGAATAAATGCATGAATTAATAAAATAGAGCAATTGATATATAGATATAATTTTATGCAATTTCCAAATGTTTCCAATTGGTAAGGGGGTATAAGCAATAATTCTAATAATTTTTTTTCAGGATAACTACTTTATTATTTTTTTTACTTTGTTTCCCCCTTTTTAAATAGATGCTATTCCTCTGTAATGAAGTTAACCTATGTTTCTTTTATATTTTGTTATTTTTCTGGCCTTATCTAACCCACAGAGTAAAAAAATATATTTTTTCCTGCATTGTGGAGTTTATTAATCCACTGAAATATTGGTTACAATCGGTTGTACTATAGCATTCTAATTTCATAATTGTTTTTCTTCATGACAAGTCAATTGAAATTTCATATATAACTAATAAACTAACTTTCCTTAATTGGCTTTAAAGCCACCACATTTTAAAAATAATTTATTCCTGTGTCACTAAGCAGGTTATTGCATTCATTTGTCTTACATTATTTTACCCATTCTTTTTTTTTTTTTTTTTTTTTTGAGATTTATTTATTTATACATACAGCTGGGGTACAAGCCAGAGGCATGGAGTGGCGAGAGGCCTCACCAGAGACAGAGTGGGGAGCAGAACAGGCAGATCAGAAATACACTGCTGAGGGGAGCAGCGGGCGAGGCAGGAGAGGTCTGCCACACCATGTGGGACTCTCCCTGGCCGGGCGTTGAACTCGCATCGCCGCTGCCAACAGCTCCACAGCCCAGCACTTAACCGCTGCGCCACCAGGGAGGCCCTATTTTACCCATTCTTATCTTACTTTTAGTTATATTATTAAATAGGTTGTTTTTTCTCTGGAATTGCAGCTGGATCCTTACCAATCTGTAATTTTAACTTAGAAAAGTTTAAGCAGAATTAAATACTAAGTTCCCTTACCCTCCACCTTCTATCTTACCACCCCATTTGTGATTTAATCTTCATCTACATTCCTAGGAATCTTGAGGACTAATTGAATTGTATCTCTAAATGTGCCCCTCTGAGGCTGATAACATTAGGGCAAGCATGGGCTGGTCTTTATGGACTGTTGGCCCAACAGAATACTCTCTGATGAAGATAAGCCCTGAAAATCATGAGTCTGTAACTCTTGCCACTGTTCAGATCTGAGAATGCAAATCCACTCATCCCCTTCATGTCCTTCACTTCCTTAAGTTTCTTTCCCTGAAAATAATCACAGTACTCATGCCATGATGAGACCCAGCTTCTTTGGGGGTGTTAACACTGCCAACTCCTTTTGTGGCTGCCTTGTGTAATAATGTCTATGTGTAAAGACATTCTCATGGTTCAAATTTGACTTTCTGAACAGTGAGTTAAATACCTGGGTTGGTCATTTTGGTTATCCTTACCACTTAGTTCTAAGTAATTATTATAACATCCTTTTTTCAAAATAATAATAAAAAAGCTGTTGAGAGATTGACTAAAATTGCAATTGACATACAGATGAATGGAGGAGATATGTAACTTGTGATACTGTCATTTCCAAGTGTAAATGCCCTTATGGTATATCTAATAGAATTATTCTGTAATTCTTTCCAATGTTTTGTAATTCCTTTATGAAGACCTTTCACACATCTTGTTAAATTTATTTCCATGCCTCATAATTTACTTCAATAATGAATGGTGTTATAAAAACATGTTTGTTATAGTCTGTGCTGATAGGAATATTATTTAATTTTATGTTAAATTACATTAAGCAACACATATTTTTGAGTTATAATCATTAGTCTACAAACTCTGTTGGATTTTCTACACATACAATCAAATTTTTCTTCAAATAACGAAAAATGCTTATTTCTGTTAAATCAATTATATCTATCTTGTTTATAATACTGTCTAGTAGTTCTAGTTAAATTTTTAATATTATAGTGTGGTAGGCATCATTTTGTTGTTACTAGCAAAAAAATAATTTTGAACTTTCATCATTAAATAATATGTCTGCTAGTTCTTAGGATACTTATATCGCCTAAAGATGTTCCTAGTTTTCTAAGTGTTTGTGTGAATATATGTTGAATATTATACATATTGTATGTGTATCTTTTGATTATATATATACATAGTTTTTCAACAATAACTGTAATTATGTTGCTCTTCTAATATTACATAATTGTGGTCAACATTGTTTTATAGCTAAGTTTTTATTTACTAATTCTCTGACATTATCTGAATTATTTGAACATAAATTTACGAATAAAATTTGAATTTTAGCTTTTCTTCTATTACCCTTGAAAGTTTTGGTGTCAGTGTTTTACTACTACAGTAAAATGAATCAGAGTTTTACTTTTCCCATTGTCTAAAAGCATCTTCTATAACAAATTACATACCTGTAAATTTGAATGAAATTAAAATAATAATATACACTTATTCATGATTTTTATTTTTGTATGAATAATTTTAGCCAGTTTTTATCTACATTCTTTTTTCATAGTTTCAAATTTAATGATTACATGATTTATACTATTTCAATATGATTTAAAAATGTCATTTTATTTATGTTTACAACATTTTTTTTCATTATGTTGATATCTTATGGTTTAGTTACTCTTCAGAAGTTTAAATGAAATTGAATTGTATTTAAAGTTTATACAAACCTTAGCATTTGGTTTTGGTCCTTTATTTTCAATTTGATAAATTTCAGCATTTTTTATTTCTTACCTTCACTTTAGGTTTGCTTACTTTCCTCACTTTTTGAGTTGTTAAACAAATTTCTCCTACTTTTCTAATATTTGCATTTTAATCTATATATTTTCCTATACAGTTTAATATAAAGTTTTGTAGAATAAAATATATTATTTCTCAGTTTCAATCAAAATTTTTGTTTACTTAAGAATGAATGATTTAAGATTTTAAATATTCTAATTAAAATACTATATGAATTTCATTTCTGGCCAAACACATTCTGCAATTTCATTCTGTTTTTTATTTTAGCAACTTAGCATGTGACATTTCAAATGGCAATTTTTTGTTAAAAGATTTTTATGTATGTATAAAAAAATGTATTGTCAATTACATTCAACTTGTTAATCATGTCATTCAAATGTTCATTTATCGATTTTTTTCCTGCTTTCCTTGAATCCATAAACCAATTTATTTATTTAAAAAATCTCCTGTGATAATGGGCAGTTTGTCAGTTTCCTTGAAATTTTGTTGATTTTTGTATCATTAATTTTAATTAACATCACATGCTTGATCATGATTTTTATATACATCTGATCAATTTTCTTTTTATAATTGTTTAATCATCTTCCATATTTCAAATGATTTTCTTAAATTCCTATTTAATTTCTGACAATTTTCTTTTGATCATTTTTTCCATAATACAATTTATTTCTCACTCTCTTTTTGCACTCCATCTCCATTTAGTTTTTCCTGTTTATTATACATATGGTACAGTTAGTGTCCCCCTTCGATCTCAGACTTTATTTTTAAGGCTATGTTTAACTGCATTACATGTATTCATTTGTGTTTATTTAAAAAAACAGAATATGGCCTCCCTGGTGGTGCAATGGGTTAAGCGTAGCGCTGTGGAGCTGTTGGTGACTGTGGCTCAAGTTCGATGCCCAGCTGGGGAGATTCCCACATGGCGCAGCAGACCTCTCCTGGCTTTCCTGTTGCTCCCCTCAGCAGTGTATTTCAGTCGATCTGCCTGTTCTGCTCCCCACTCTGTCTCTGGTGAACCTTCTCACCGCCCCATACCTCTGGCCTGCACCCCAGCTTTTATGCAAAAATAAATAAATCTTAAAAAAACAATATTATAGTACAATTTTAACCTACAGACATGTTGAATAGAAAGTATGAAAATTCCCCATCCCCTCTTCAACTGCATCATTAGCATCTTACATGTGTGACAATTAATGAGCCATAATTATTTGTTCTTTTTAAGATTTATTTTATTTTTGCATACAAGGGCTGGGGTGTAGGCCAGAGGTGTGGGGGAGGTGAGAGTATTCACCAGAGTAGAGAGCAGAACAGGTGGATTGCCTAACACTTTGTGGTCCTCTCACATATTAGTACGTGTTTTTGTCACAGTATCAGGTTGCTGCTCACTTATTAATACGTGTTCATCTAGTCTCCGTTTTTTTATGTCATGGTGGATTTATTTGGAACTATTAGGAGCTATTTCTTTGATCGTACTAGTCTAGAAGCTTTACACATTGTTTTGGTGAAAGTGTAAGGTGTTTTATGAGAGATATTACAGTTTTTTTAACCTGTGACATTTATTGTTACCATTACACAATCATGATTGCTGAGAGCAGAAGGGGAATGAGCAGAAATGAATTTTTAAATGAAGTTTTTGCTGATAATTTCTCTGATGTCCCAAGTTGTGAAGGAACTGATGGAAGTTCTGAGGAAGATGGTAATGAAATGCCAAGTGACTGTGATGAAGATATAATAATTACCAAGAAAACAGTTTGTGCTCTACCTTTGCAGTATTCCAGCGATTCTGAAGTTGATGACAGTAATGGTGTGACTAACACGACGAGTGGCGATGTTTTATTTTGGTCGGACAACGACATTATTCCTGCTTTAGAAACATTTGCTGGCACACTAGGTGTGAAAATTACTCCACATGATCCAAAAAATGTGAGTGACATAGGTAGTTTGTTTATTGGGGATGACCTCTCTTCAATGATAGTGGAGGAATCAAATCATTATCATGAGCAAAATGCCCATAAATACAAAGACTCACCTAAAAGTTTGAAAAGTTGGCATGATATAACCATTAGAGAAATGAAAAAAAAAAATTAGGTTTGGTTATCCTTATGGGACAGGTGCACAAAGACAGAATAAGTGATTACTGGACAATGGACCTTCTAACAGAAACTCCTATATTTCAAAGGTAATGAATAGAAACACGTTCTGCCAAATATGGAAGGCATGGCATTTTTCAAATAATGAAAATGTCTCTGAAAATTCAGGATGGATATTCAAGGTTTTACCAGTTTTGAACAACCTTCTAAAGAAATTTGCAAGTGTCTACAAACCTAGGCAGGAGCTGTCACTTGACGAGGGCATGATACCATGGCGAGGGCAACTATCTTTTCGTACATACAACACTGCCAAGCTGACAAAATATGGAATATTAGTGCGTATGGTATGTGAAGCAATCACTGGATATATTTGCAATTTTAAAATGTATACCGGTGAGGGTAATAAGTTGGAAGATACAATTCTGTCAGTTTTAGGGCCAAATACAGGTTTATGGCATCATGTTTACATGGATAACTATTATAATAGTGTAAGCATTGCCGAAAAACTTCTCCAAAACAGAACAAGAATCTGTGGCACAGTCTGAGTAAATAGATGTCTTCCTGAATGTCTGAAAACCGTGAAACTACAGAAAGGCCGGTCAGCATTACGTAGAAAAAAAGATGTTCTCATGCAAATTTGGAAAGACAAGCGGGAGGCTCGCATGATCTCTACCATTCATTCTTCACGGCTCCTAGAATCTGAGAAGAGGGACAGAAAAACTGGAGCGAGAATAAGGAAGCCGGAGTCCATCTTGGAATACAATAAGTATATGAAGGGAGTAGACGGTGCGGACCAATATCTGTCATATTGCACAATAATGAGAAAGACCACAAAGTGGTCAAAGAAGACAGTACTGTATTTGTTGCACTGTGCCTTATTCAATTATTTTAGGGTGTATGTAGAGCTCAATGGAAAAAAAATTATGCATAAAAAATTCCCGCATGAAGTAGCCAGAAACTGGGTGAGCCCATTTCAGACGCAAGAGCCCATCTCAATGTCAGACACAAGCCCAGAAGAGCCCATCTCAGACACACAAGAGGAAAACATTCACATATCTCCTACAAGGTGTGCACCTAAGATGGACCCACCAGGAGGACTTTCAATGGACATGAAAAAGCATAAATTAGAGAAAATAGTTAGTGCTGGGAGCAAGAAAATTCCTCAGAGACCATGTAGAGTATGTGCAGCCAAGAAAAAGAGAAGTGAAAACCCCTTTATTTGTGGATTTTGTTGTGTTCCACCCCATAGAGGGACATGATTTGAACAATACCACACTCTAATTGATTACTCTGGTATATAATCTCTATGCATTTAAAATTTCACTAAAATATATCCAGTAGTTCAGGAGCTGTGTGTGTTTTATTGAATGCTTATACCATTCATGCGGTGGCACAGAAAATGGCCGGCCCCAAGGGCTGAAAAATTTAAAGGGCACCGGCACACAAAGTGCTAAAATACATTGCTGAGGGGAGCAGCGGGCAAGATAGGAGGACTGCTGCACCACGTGGTCAGCTCCCTGGCTGGAGATCAAACTCGTGCATCAGTGGCTGCCAGTAGCTTCATAGTGCTGAGACTTAACCCCTTGAGCCATGAGGTAGGCCCTAATGAGCCATTATTATTAACTAAAGTCTATACTATACATTAAGGTTGATATTGTCTGCTGTACATTCCTATTTTATTTACATGAATAATATATGTCATATATTCTTCATTTCAATATCATACAGAATTGTTTCACTGCCCTAAAATCTCCCTCAGTTTACCTTTTCATCCTTTACCCTTCCCCAGATTGTATCATTTCTGGAAACCATTTGTCTTTCTATCATTTGTAAAGTTTTTCTTTTCTCAGAGAACCATATATTTGTACTCACACAAGATAGCACCCATTCAGACAGGCTTCTTCACTTAGCAAAATTTAATTAAGGTTTCCCCTATCTTCTCATGTAGTAATGTTTCAATGTTTTAATTTGCGTTCTGCAGTGATGTAAGATGAACATCTTTTCATATGCACATTTGTTATCTGCATATATTCCTTGAAGAGGTATATGTTAAGATATTTTAATATTTGATATTTTAAATTGCATTGAGTTTTAAGAGTCCTTTGCATATTTTAAATCAAAGCAATTTATCAGTTATTCATTTGGCACATATTTTTCCAACTATGTAATTTTCTTTTTATTCCCCAACAGTATCTTTCAGAAAGCAGTTGCTAATTTTAATAAAGACAAATTTAAATTATTTTCCATTCATGGATCATACTTTTTGTGTTACATCTAAAATGCTAGCAGCTTACTCAAGGCCACCCAGATTTTCTTATGTAATCTACTAGAAGTTTATAGTTTGTGCTTTAAACTTGAGTTTATACATCAATTTCAGTTAATTTTGGGGAGAGGTATAAGATTTGTGATTATATTTACTTTTTATGCATGTGAATGTGTGACTATTTCAGTATAACTAGTATAGACTTTCTCCACCAAATTGGCATTTATCAAAGATTGGCTCCTTTATCAAAGATTAATTAAAACTATATGATTCTATAACTGTGCTCTCTATTCTATTTCATATTCTCTTTGTACTTTTTTTTTATTGCTGGTACATTTGTATTTATAAAATGTAGTTTATACTTTGTTTTCAATTTATGTTTCCATTCAATAAACTAGCTTTATCCCGTTTTATTTTGAAGTATTAGATGTATTTTTTTCTTCTTTAAAGGTGAACTATATTTTAATATTATTTGATCAAGCCTAATATAAAATTAATTAGTATATATAATTCCAGAATAAAAATTCCAGAACTATTATGTTATTTACAAATTATCTTGCAAGTTATTATTGCCAAATATTTTATTTCATAATATATTTGAAATCTCAAAATTCAGTCATTCTTACTGCTTTTTATATAGTTGATCCTTAGTAAATTTTACTTATAGTTGTTACAATTCTGTCTTATTTATTTCACTCACTCTTATAGTCTGGGTTTATTTTCATTCTTCCTGAAATATATTATTTTCTTGTTTCTTGTTATTAGCAAGCATATTCAAGTAATACATTATTGTTTTTGTTTTCTGAAATGTTTTTATTTCAGCTATAAACTTAGTGATAATTTACAAGGGTACACATTTCTCGAATGACAATATTTCTCTTGAGAGTTAGGGTTCATAGGGTTAAAAAGCTCAGTCTAGTCCTTGCTTTAAAGACAGGGATGAGAAGTTTTGAACAGATAAGGGAGCTGAAGAATTAACTTGGGAATCTGGCCAGAAACCTTGGGCAGATAGAGAAACCAAAGGATTATTATAGAAACAGGGCGGTTATATCCATTCGTGACCATTAGAGGCTGATATAATTCTAAAATATGCAGGGAGTAATCACAGTCTGACACTTTAGTAGACAGCAGTCAGCACAGACCTGTATCCTAAATCCTAGAAAGTCCATAAGTTCAGAGTATAAAAAGTGTTTCAAAATTCCCTTACTGCACAGACACTGTCATCTCACTTGTGTAATCAGTAAATCTACATTTTTTTTTTTTTATTTTCCATACTGTCTCTGGTGAATTATTTGAGACAACCCCCTATCCCTGGTATCCCTGAGTCCCTGGTATCCTTCCATGGCCATTTGATCTCCTTATGTATTCTTAAGAATACTTAAGACACACTTTCTTTAAAGGAACAAAGTATAAATGTTTCTGTTTTTAAAGGTTTTTTTTTTGTCACAATAATGCAACACTGCCTGCATTGCACAAAAACAAGCATTTTAAAGATTTTATTCACAAAAAGTGGTAGGTTTGGGTAGGTTTGCTGACCCATCTTTTTTTTAATACATTTTTTCTTTTGTCACTTATTATGATTTTTAGTTTTTATATAGAGTTTGGAATATTAGACTATTTAGACTATTAAGAGGGTTTCTGTGAACTAACAAGTAACAGTCTGGGTGAGAAAATAGCTGAATTGTGATCTAAATCATGGTGTCTCTGTAACAGCTGACTGATATCAGTGGGCTTATGTGTTGATGACAAAATGTTAATTGCAATGAGTTGAATCTCACTCTATAACAGAGTTGACAATTGCCTGAAATTAGAAAATTGATTTCTCTCCCTAAGTCAAGTGTATAGATAGGGACTTGGGTGGGTAGATGTGAGGGGCATGTTGAGTAAAATTGTTAATTGCCAGAGTTTAAATCCGAAATGACTGGGAGAATAACTAGAATAGACTAAAATAATATTTTCTGACATTAGAGAGATTAGGATGAAAGGTAAAATAAAACAACCAAGAGAAAATAAATTATTTTTTACCTTATCAGCTTATAATTAGAAAATATTTTTTCTTAAGAGGTTTAATTATTTCCCATAGTGATATGTGTTCTATTATGTACCCCAGTCAAATACTACATCTTCTTTTCAAATATATATTCTACACTGTTTTATTTAAATATAATCAAGATGATATGTTATATTTGTTAATATCACTACTTTTAAATCAGAAGAATTATATCTGAACCATAATCTAATCATCCATTATCAGAGTGTCATTCAATCATCACATATTCATTCATTCAAAAATAGATCTTGGGCCACCTTGGTGGTGCAACAGGTTAAGTATCAACACTATGAAGCTATCCAGAGCCACTGCAGCACAAGTCCGATACCCTGCCAGGGAGATTCCCACATAGCGCTGCAGACCTCTCCTGCCTCTCTCACTGCTCCACTCAGCAGTATATTTCAGCTGATTTTCCTGTTCTGCTCCCCACTCTGTCTCTGGTGAATTCTCTCACATCCCACACATATGGCCTATACCCCAGTTCTTGTATGAATAAATAAATAAATCTTTAAAAAAAAGAATAGATCTTATAAACTAGCCCCCGTTGCAAACCCATCTCAGTGATAAGCAATGGCTATCACAATACCTTATAGAACAAACTGTCTTCCTTAATTATGTTTAGATGAGAATAAGGAAAAGAAATCAGAAATTACACAGAAGTATTATTGATGGTTTAATGAAACAATCAAGTTGTTGAGGAAATAAAGACAAAATCCTCAAGTGGGTTAGAGATCTCCTCAAGGTAGTCACATCTAAACTGATTTTGAAGTATCATTAAAACTTATTCATATAAAAGGGGGGGGGGCAGAGTAAGCTTTATGTACCAAGGACCCAAAGTGAAGTAAATATTGAGTAATGGAAATATTGAGTTATTTTAAACAAATTTTTGAAAGTTATATTATTATTATTTTTTTTTACTTAAAAAGGAGAGGATCTGAATGAATGCACAATTTTTAATGGTCATTGTAGATACAATATTACTAACAAACTGTAGAATGCAGAAGTCAAAGTATGGAAACTACTAGAAGGATTTGGCACTTTTCAATGTAATAACATGAATGATAAAATGAATAATTTTATGTGTCAACTTGGTGTGGTCATGGCACTCAGATATGTATCACACCTTGAACAAAAGATAATTTAAAATCAGCTTTTGAAATTGAACTGTAGGATCAGCTTTCCTGGGACTTCAATCTACTGGCCCACCTTACAGATTTTGGACTTTAATTTCCATAATAAAAGAAATCAATTCCTCTTAAGATGAGCCTCTTCATGTTTATGAAGGTCTGTGTTTAAGGCATAGGGTGTAGAATTTGCTTGTTATACTTTTAATAAAAACCTATCTATTCACTGGGTTGATGGAATGTTCATTATATCCCAAACCAGTAAGATCAAAAAGTATGAACAACTTGTTCATGATAATAATTACCCATTCCTAAGGAACTACAGTAAATTTGTAAGAAGATACTTGAAAGTGTCATTGACCAACTTAATGTATGATTCAACAGCAGTAGATATACCATTTAGGCATTTGTTTATACAGTTCAATACTTTATTTCATGAAATATTAATATTATGACATTCATTTAAATTAATTTAGACACATACTTTAATAGAGGTAAAATGATTTAAATGTTATTATCAAATCACCATGTCTTGCTCTAGGCAGAGCTGCTGACAGGGATGGTGCTCATTCAGATCTTATTTAACATCTTCATTAATGAAATGCAGTAAGGAGTCAAAAACATATTAATGAAATCTGATAATATCATAAATTAGTGTACAAATTCAGTGCTTAAGAATGCACAATACAAAAAAAATTTGATGATTATAGTATAAAATGTTCCTGTTATGGTGCACAGAGAATATTAAGTCAAAAAAGGTACCCCCAAAAGACAAAATGAAAACAAAGCAAAAATGTTAAAAGGTTTTTGCCTCTCATGCAAGAAGAATATCCACAGAGACTGCTATATCACTGACTTAAGCACAGTTGTCAAATTCACTAATTGCTTGCTTGCTTCCTTTGGATAGTACGCAAAAGCTTTCTTAAATGATGGAGTATTTAATATATTGAATAATACATTCAGGAAGTGGATGTAGTTTGACTAATCTCAATGATAAATTTAATGGTGCCTGAGTATAGCAAATAGATTAAAACAAGGATCACAATAATGTACAATTCAGAAGCTAAACTAAGTGGATTTTATATCAGATTCTACTACTTAATTTGATATTTTTAATAAGAGGTCATAGTTAATCATGTGTCTCAACTGTCTGTATTCTTAAATAACTTTAAGAATCTGATAATATTAAGAAACCAGAAGATCATATAGAGAAGGGACAAAAAAGTTTATTAAAATTGTTATGTTATCATTAAATGCTCATGGATAAAACAGAGCAATGGTCTTGCAGTACATCATATGCATCATTAAAACTGTTATTTTTTTGGTGGGATATTTGCCTATACTATATTAAGTTCCAGGGGCTGAGTTTTAGATGGAACAACCTACTGAAGGCAGCAAGGAACAGGATGATTAGAATTATAAGGAAAGTTAGTAAGCAAAGCTGAAAAATCAAGCAAAAAAAAAAAAAAAGAAGAAGAAGAAAGGAAAAGAAAAAGAAACCGTAGTCCTCACACCTTATCAGCTATCATGTAAAATGTAGACAAGATTATAACAAGCTCTTACATAATTTTTATTACAAGATACAGATATTATTGAAAGCATTCTGCTCCTTATGGTGTGATGTTGGAACAAGTATTTGCTGTTCTCAAATCCTGACTTATATGTTGTTACATAATCTATTCTCTCTTTGAAATTAATATTGTCTGCAATTTTCAGTCACTTCGTAGAGTATTCAAAACAGAATAGAACAAAGAAAGAACTGGTTATAGTTTTTTACATGACTTATTTAGTATTTGCTTGATTTAATAACATTTTTCTTACATGGCAGGAACTCCTCCATTTTCAATTGAAATCTCACTACATGTGGTTATTATATGTAAAGATAAAAGTTTTAACTCTTCAAAGTGCTACATACACACATATCCAGGAGAAACAGGTTATGTTCCTTTTTAATTTAAATATATCTATACACATATATGTGTGTGTGTATATACTATATATGCTATAAATGTGTATGTATATATATCATATATATGCTATAGATATGTGTATATTCTATATATATACTATATTCTCTCTCTCCCTCTTTATATATATATAGAGGGAGACCTCTTTATATCTTTATCTATATTATATATAACATATATTATATATAATATATATATTATACATATTATATATAATATATATTATGTATTTCATCCATGTTTCTGCAAATCTGCAAAGAAAATCAAGGTAAATATAAACAACTGGGACTATATTAAGCTAAAAAGCTTCTGTAAAGCAAAAGCGAGTTACTGTTCTTTTATTAATGATAAGAACCCATATTTTTACTTTTTGTTTTATTTTTATATAAAGTAGCAAGGTTCCAAGTCAGATGTGAGGAAGCAAAGCAAGTACTTTAGACTGTATTTGAATTCATGGTCCTGATGATCTGGGGTCTGGGGACATCTTTCATGCTCTGGGGACATCATTCATTTCAGCAAAACAGGAACTATCCATATGGACTAGACTAACTTTAATATTTTAAACAGGGACTTGGAAGTAAATTTGTGTTACACTAATCATTGTGTCTTTAGAGACTCTGAAAATAGAAGCTTTTTGAGGATATGGTTAAGATGGCTCAATAACTTTAGGTAAAATATTATCTGAATATCATTTTATTGTTTTGGAGTCAAATTCTTTCCTTTCAACACTGGCTTTCTCTTGAAACTTGCAGGTATGAATCATAATATTTCATTTTTTGAGAATATATATTTTAATGTAATTATCAGAATAGATCCCTTATTCAATTTTTATCATCATTTGTTTATAGTAAACAAAAGCTGAAAAAAAAAGCTGAATATGGGACAAAGACAATACAGACATGCTTTCAGTTATACATATTATGATAATTCAGGACTTAACTGGATACTCATTTTACACATGTTTTATACTGAAGTAAAACATGCATAAAAAATGGACAAAATGAACATGGACACATTACTACAGGGTCAACATTCTGTACCATTTCATCTGGGTCAAGAATAAATCAGGAGATCCCTCTTATGTCTGTCATCCGGAAGAGAGGAGAATACAGGGGACCATGGAGATGGATCACGGGTGAATTGGTGGTGGGCTGCCCAAGGGGAATACAAAATGTAAAAGACATAAATAACAATAAAAAAAAATGGGAAAAAAATAAAAAAATAAAAGTGAATGTTATTCTGAGTTCTAAAATAATTAACTTGTTATTTTTTATTTGTAAATGCATTAAATAATAAATTATGCCCTCATTTTGTCTAATTTTTGTTTATTATATTGATAACATTCATTCATGTCATTTCATGTAGCAGTGATTTGTTTATTTTAAATATTGTAAATAATTCTATTTTATAGATACACCAAAATTTATTGATGCATTTTATTGGTAAATGGTTTTTAGATTTTCTATAGCTTAGGGTGATTATTACTATGAATAGTTCTGTAATTGTTACTTGGGATACATTATTTACATTCATTCCACACCCAAACACAGACTTATATTCTATTTGTCCTAAATAAATAATATCAAATGGCTTCACAAAACAGTTTCATAAAATTATATAGTACTAGCAATATATAGAGTTCCAGTTGCTTCCTCTACTTGGCCACATTTCATGCAATATGTTTTAACTTTTGCCATATCGATGTGATCAGTTAGCATTTTTCAGATCATTTTTAAGTGATCAGATCATTTTTAAGTGATCAGTTAGCATTTTTATGATTTTTAGTAAGCAGAAGGAAAGTGACTGTGGGTGGTGTGTATGTTCTTTCTATGAAATCCCTGTTCAAGTCTACTGCTTATTTCTACAATATGGTTACAATTATTTTGCTAAATGTGCATAAAACATATTAGTTTCAAGTTGGAGTTTTCCCTTTTAGTCTCTAACGGTGCATTTTGATGAAAAGAAGTTCATTTTAATGTGATCCTATTTTTCACTTTTTTCCCTTACAGTGAGTACTTTGAATTATGGTTAGCTATGTTTAAGAATCTTACCTTTAAGAATTTTTGACTTAAAAAATTCATGATGATTTTCTCTTACATTATCTTCCTTATTGCCTTACCTATTCACATTTAGATCTTTGCTATAACTTTGACTGAGTTTTGATTTAGATGTGAGGCAGGGTTTAATTGCAATATTTTCACAAATCAGTACCCAAGAATCCAATATAAGTCTTTGGAAAGAATATTGCTTATCAATTGTGCACACCATCACATTCTAAATTGATGATTGTTATGTGTGTGTTTATTGCCAAATTCCTTTAACTTTATTGGTTTATTGATGATCTTTATCTCATAGAGACTACAATTGTTATAACCTTAATATTTATACTTATACAACCCTTACTTCTAGAGAATAAATTTTATGTTCTTCATGTCAGCTTTAACTATTAAAATGTTTGGTCTTTTAAGTTTTAGATAAATATTAGAGAATAAGTTTGCAATTTTCATACATACAAAAAAATATTGCTGAAATTTTTTATTAGGACAACATTGTGTTATTGAAAAGAAGAATCAATTTTGAAATGATGAACACCCATACAATGTTGATTTGTTTGGTCAATGAAACTTGATATCTAATTTAGATCTTACTAAATTTCTGTCTATATAATTTTAATACTTTTAAGGTGACATATTACACATAGTTCATATTTTAATTTATAAAAAGTATTTTTTGAAATAATTAGAAAATATTTAATTTAGGATTTTTTTATTATTTTTTCAGTAAATAGAAATACAAAGTATCTCAATATATAAAATGACCTTAAAATCAATTTATCTCCTTTCTTTCCTGCTCTCTCTGTCTTTCTGTGTATATTTCACATACATACATACTTACATACTTTTTCCATTGAGGAAGAAAACTAATGCTTTTAATCTCTTCACTAATATAGAATTTGTATCAATAGAGAACATATAAAAAAGTGACTTCTTCAAATATAATTGATAGCAATATGGCATAAATCTCTTATATTTATAAAGAATAACTTAGCATAATCATATCATAGTTTCAAGACTTTTAAATGTTATTTTCATAATTGTTGAAAACAATGCAAAATACTTCTAAACCTACCAATAGTTTTTGTATACACATATACCTATATCTGATTACATGTACCCTATCTGATTAGATAGATAAATAAGTGATTAGATAGATGATAGAGAGAAGAGTAAAATAGTATTTCTTGCCAGAGTTGTTTAGATATAGAGCAATCATTACCATAATATATCGAGAGCCACTAAAGACATGGATAGCCAAATCAATCAGACAAAGTAGTGGAAGGACAGATTGCCACATGGCAGACTTCAAACCATACTACAAAAATATAGTTATCATAATATTATGATATCAGAATATAACTAGACACCCAGATCACTGGAATAGAATGGAGAGCACAGAAATAAACACACACTTATAAAGATAGTTAATTTATGGTAAAGGAGCCATAGGTATACAATAGAAAAAGGAAAATCTTTTCAACAAATGATTTTAGGAAAACTGGAGAGCCTCATGAAAAATATTGAAGTTGTATGTATAGAAAATTAACTCCAAATGAATTAAAGATGGGTATAAGACTCCAAACTATAAAACACATAGAAAAAAATATAGACCATACAACCTAGTACATTGGCTTCAGGAATGTCTTTGGAGAAGTGAGAGGCAATATCAAAGGAAACAAAGTAAAAATGAGCAAATGGGACTACACAGAATATAAAGTTTCTGAGCAGTGAAATAAACTATTAAAATGAAATGGACAACCCCAAATAAGAGAGGATATATGCACAACCTACATCCAGCAAGGGTCTAATAACCGACACATGCAAATATACAATTCAAAAAAAACATTAGCCCAAACATAAAACGTGAAGAAGGGCTAAATAGACACTTCCTTGAAAGAAGACATATGGCTGGCCAGAGGCACATCATTTATCATCAGGGAAATGCAAATCAAAACCACAATATATCACCATATACCCATGAAAATGGCACATATCAAAAAGGTAAGAAATTGTTAGGGTGTGGAAACAAAGAAACTCTCATATAACATTGGGGGAAATGTCAACATGTCCAGTCCTATGGGATAAAATGGATGGATGTTTCTCAATATATGAAAAATAGATTTACCATATGTTCTAGATAGTCCATTAGTATCTATCTGAACAATGTGAAAACATTAATTTGAATGGATATATACATGCCTATGTTCACTGCAGCAATAAATGCAATAACCAAGTTATGGAAACAACGTAAGTGTCCAAGAACTGATAAGGGAATAAAATAGATGCAAAAGTCCTCACAAGATCATAGTGAATTGAATTGAACAATGCATTAAACGTATTGTACACCATAACAAAGAAGGATTTATTCCAGGAACACAAGGATGGTTCAATATCAGAAAATCAATCAACGTATTTCAGCACATCAAGAAAAAAGAAAGTAAATATCATATGATCATATCAAAAATTCTAAGAATGTGTTTGATAAGATTCAAAATCCGTGTATTATGAAAGCTCTCAAAAACTGGGAATAGATGGAACATATCTAAATATAATAAATTGTATTAATAATTGAATTTATAGATTACAAGCCTTTACACAAAAATCTGTTTCAAAAAATGCTTTCATTTTTATCACTAATATTTTGAATATTATTGGACGTCCTAACTAGAACAATCAGGCAAGAGAGAACATAAAAGGAATCTAGATATGTACATAAGTAGTAAAGCTATCATTATTTGCAGACAATCTGATAAGACATATGGAAGATGTCATGAAAAATCTAATTGAAACAATAAATCAGTTCAAAGAAGTAGTGGGTTACAAAATCAATATAAAAATCAGTTGCCTTCCTATATGCAAGCAATGAGTTAGAATAGGAAAAATTAAAGGAAAAAAAATCTGATTTACAATTTTATAAAAATAATTATCTAGGAGTAAACTTAGCAAAGGAGGTGAAGGGGTCATACAAAGAAAATTCTGAGGCATTATTAAAAAAAAAATAGAAGACACAAAGAAATACAAAGATATTCCCTGCTAATGGACTTAAGAATTCACACTATCTAAATGGCCACCTTTCTGAATCAATATACAGATTTAATGCCACATTCATCTAAATTTTAGTGGTTTTCTTAAAAGAGATATAACAAACACTACTAAAATTCATATGGAATCACAAGTGACCCTGAATAGCCAAAGCAATACTGACAAAAATAGAGCAAGAATAGACATGTCATATTTCCAGACTTCAAATTATACTGCAAAATGGTTATAGTCAAATCAGTATCTTTTGGTATGGTATTGGAATAGTTTGGTTCTGGAGAAAAAACAGACACACAAAACAATGAAATAGAATTAAGAGCCCAAATATAAATCCATACCTATAGAGATAGCTAACCTGTGAGGCGCGGTAGGTCTGCCGCTAGATGGCGCCGGAGGACAGAGGAGGCGGAACTTTGAGAGTGGGTAAACAGGAAAGTTACAGCCCGGAAGTTCATATATGGAGCTCGTGCGGCGTGATTACTGAGACCGGTCAAAGCCAGTTTGTCCACTTTGCCGGTCAGAGCCGGTTTGCCCAGTTTGCCCATTGTCTTGATTGTAACAACTTACTCTGTAAGATGATTGGTGGAACAACTGTATAAAAAGAGAACAATAAAGAGGGAAGAAGAAAAGAGAACCAGTTAAAGATCACCTCCGAGTCGCGTCTTTCTTCCTGCTGGACAGGGGACCGCGCGCGACAGCTGGTGCCGAAACCCGGGACGCCGGGATAAGCGGAGGTGACGATCAGGTAAGGCTGCGCGCACAATTCTGCCTAAGAGCAGGCTGCCGGAGCGGCAGGTGCAACTAAAAGTTCCGCGGTGACGGACAAGACATAACTAAGGTTCCGCTGTGGCGGACTAAACATAACTGAAAGTTCCGTAGTGACGGACAAGGCATAACTGGTGACAAACAAGATATGGGGACTTCAGCCTCCACACTGAAAGTAGAATTAGCATTACAAGAGTTGTTAAAGGCAAACGGGACTCCGTTAAAAAGTCCGGCAGTACGGGCCATCATGAGGGATTTAGAAAAACGGGCGCCGTGGTTTTTAGAGGAAGGTTTGTTAAATATTCCACAGTGGGAACAATTGGGACGGACTTTTAGAGAGCAGGAAGATGTCTCACCTTCCACATTAGCTGTGTGGGCCCTTGTAAAGACATGTCTTATGGTCCCGACGCCAAGAGTAAAAGGGTTATTAGAACAAAGTACTCAAGCATTAGAGGAAGTCAAGCAAGAGTCAGAGCAGGGATTAGCAGGCTCAGCAGACATAAAAGACGATGGGGGCATAGTTTCCTCTGACCCCGAGCCGACGGACCCAACGGATAAGGGGGCGACTGCCCTGCGAGAAGAGGTTGGGCCACAATTGTACCCAAAAAAGGAATTGGAAAAATTAGCCAAAGACTTATCAGACCCATGGGTGGACGGTAAATTAATTGATCTTAGATCTCCACCACATTATGCAGAGGCTCCGCCACCTGCGGCTCCACCCTGGAAACCCCCATTAAGGAACACCTGCAAGGGACACCCACAATGCCCTTGCCTGACTTGTTATACCAAGCAATGGCAGCAGATCTTACAGGAGCACGTAGGATATTTCTACCCTGTGTTTGAGGACCAGAATCAACAGCGGTCCCATCAACCAATAGACTTTAAGGTAGTAAAACAGCTAAAGGAGTCAGTACACACGTATGGTCACCAGGCGGCTTTTACTGTGTCACTCGTGGAGACCATAGGGCAGCAATACCTCACGCCTGAGGATTGGAATAATCTCTGTAGAGCAACGCTATCAGGAGGTCAATTTTTGGAATGGAAGGTTTTATTTCATGATTTTTGTCAGGAAACTGCACGGCGTAATACTGCTGCAGGAAACCCACAATATAATATTGAAATGCTGACTGGTACCGGCGCTTATGTTGGGCTTCACAATCAAATTCAGTATCACCCCGGTGTCTATAGTCAAATAGCAACAGCCGCTCAGCGCGCCTAAAAAACCTTACGAGGTACCGGTAACATACACTCTCAGTTGTCAAAAGTTATACAGGGACCCACTGAGCCGTACTCAAAATTTGTGGACCGCTTAGTGCAGACAGCAGACAAAGTGTTCTCTGATATTGATTCTGCTATGCCTTTAATAAAACAACTTACATATAAACAGGCAAATGGTGTAAGGACGCTATCCGTCCGTGGAGAGGAAAAAAACTTCCGGTTTACATTAAAATATGTAGGAACATATCAGGTCCAGTCATACAGGGACAGGTGATGGCCGCGACAATCTCACAAGCTATAAAAGGGCTCCATTCCTCAGCTGTTACCTGTTATTCATGTGACAAGCCAGGACATGTCAAAAAACACTGTCCCCAGACTGCAGGGCTTTTGCGTGGGACACCTGTGGTAAACATGCGGCAAGCTGGCCCTCGGCTATGCCCTCGATGTAAAAAGGGGAATCACTGGGCTAGTGATTGCCGCTCCATTTTTGACAAGGACGGAAACCGTCTGCCCCCCCGACAACAGACAAAAAACGTCCAGAAGGGCCCGCGCACCCGGGGCCCCTCACAAATGTACGGGGCAGCCTTGACCATCCCAAAGATCCACAGGGATTTGTTTCCACCATCGGAACAGGGAACAGTGAACCCCGAAGAGCCACCCCAGGCTCCGGTGGACTTGACCTCTGTGCCACCACCCGACTGGTGTTAACGCCAGAAATGGGGGTTCAGGCCATCCCCTCAG
>PVIJ01009036.1:0-69579 GCA_004024925.1 Scalopus aquaticus | reverse complement strand
GGAGTTCTGTAGTCCTTTTGCTCTTAGGTTCTGGGGTTTCTGGTTGGGTCCCCTGCTGGGGTTCAGCCCCTCCTTTCCAGTGACATATGTTGTTGTCTTGTTGTTGCTGCTGTCATTAGTCCTTGCTGGGAGTCTTTCTATTCTTTCTCCCCTCTCCCCCCCTTTCCTCCGATGTTTGCCTGGGGCTATTCCTGCCCCTAGGGTTATGTCTGGTGGGGGCGGGTTGGGAGCTCCTGGTCTTAGTTTGTTTTCTGCTGCTTGGGGCCTGCTACTCCACGAAGGTGTGCAGGGCTGGGGGTTGTGGGTGGCTGTTGATCAGCGTTTCACCTCACCTAGTTTCTAGGGTGCCAGTGTGCAGCCGCCTAGAAGTTGTGGGGGGTGGCGAGTGCTGGGCCGTGTTCACCACCTGCTGTGGTCTTTTTTTGTTTGTTTGTTTTTTGCTGCCCTCCGTGTGCCAAGACGCTGACACTTTGCAGGGGTGGGTGTGGCCAGAGAGTTTTTCAGCAGGAGATTTTTTTTCAGCAACAGGTATGGGAGGGGTTTTGGGGATTGTCAGTCAATAGTCCTTAAATTCCATCCTGGAGATTTTTTCAGCAACAGGTATGGGAGGGGTTTTGGGGATTGTCAGTCAATAGTCCTCAAATTCCATCCTTCCCCTCCTATTCATTTGCATTCTAAAGCCCAGAAAGAGGTGGTCTCAGCAGGAGGTTTTCCAGCCCAACCGGTTTTTCTGGCTAATCTATCACCTAGCAACCAGTGGGGTATGTTTCTTGCTTGGACTTTCTCCCCTTTGAGATGTTACCTAGCCCCAGGTGGGGGATGGGACACAGTGACCCTCCCGCTTTCCTGCTCCTCAGGGCTGCCACGCAGGGAAGAGAGGGGGGTCGTGGGGTGGGGGAGTGGGGGTCGAGCTCCCAGTCGGCTGGCCGGAGCCCTCCGACCTCACCGCAGTTTCTAACCTTTTATTCAGTGGCTCTCAGGGGAAGCTGGTCCGCCCATCTCTCCTCTCTGCTCCTCCTTTGTGTGGAATTATATGTCCCCTCTCTTCTCTTTACTCCGACTCTTCAGTTTATTTTTAAGTCCAAAGCACCCCCGGGGGTGATTGTATTGCGTAGGGTATCCGGTTCTCTTCGAGACAGCTCTCAAAGTTAGGGATATTTTTCTCCATAAATCAATTTTTTGTAGGAGAACCTGATCCTAGCGTCTGTTCGCCACCATGTTTTGGGGGCGTGTAGGAAATTCAAGTTGTGGTTGTTAAAACGTGAGCATGGGTGGGCCGGAACTCGGTGGTCCCGCTGATGCAGTGGTGTGCAGACCCCACAGACCTCACGTGCTGTCCCTTGTCCACCACTCCGTGCCTTGCTTTACCTTTCCTAAATGTACTGCAAGGACAGGGCTTCCCGGAATTTTCACTACACTAGGTTTTTATGGAAAGTAAAACTTGGGAACACTGTTGTGAAAGATTCAGATGGTTTATTTTGTCTAGTTCTTGCCTTGAATAGATATGGAAGCTGAGGCCCAGAGGTGAAGCTCACTACCTGTTTAAGGGTTTGGTCTTTAGTATTCCCATCAAATCAAGCTTCCTTACAAGTTGTTCAGCACCATCCGACTGCCGGCACTGGAACCCTGGCATGGCTTCTTGGCCTTGGTTTCTCCATCATAAAAGAAGGATAACTATGTTGCTAGGGCTGTTGTGCAGATTCAATGGACTAATCCAAGCAATGTACCTAAAGCTCACCCAGCACATGATAATGCTGGCTACTATTATTATTTGTGTGTAGAAAAACTATTTCTTTTTTTTTTAAAGATTTATTTTATTTATGCATACAAGCTGGGGTGCAGGCCAGAGATGTGTGGGGGGGTGGCAGTGAGAGGATTCACCAGAGACAGAGTGGGGAGCAGAACAGGCGGACTGACTGAAACACACCGCTGAGGGGAGCAGCAGGCAAGACAGGAGAGGTCTGTTGCACCATATGAGAAGCTCCCTGGCCAGGGATCAAACTCCTGCTGCAGTGGCTGTGGATAGCTTCATAGGCTGAGATTTAACCCGTTGCACCACCAGGGAGTTCTGAAAGACTATTTCTTATTATTACTTAAATTATACCCTCTACACCTTTCTAGCACATGAAAGGGCTTCAACCAATATTCAATTTAGTGTTCAGTACAATAAGTGACTTTATAGCTACTTAGGATTTATATCCAAAGGCAAATAAGTGCTATAGGACATCGATATAGCAAGATGCTATGCCTTTAATTTCTTCCAGACTGTTGTACAAAGACCAACCCGTGACGTGACAAACTTCATGCCAGGGACACTGTAGCATTAAATGCAAGACAGGGGCAGGGACTCCATTGCTGAGTTTGACTTCTAATCTCTAAGGAATGCAGTCCCAGAGTAGTATAAAGAAAGCTGATCTGTCCAAATGCAACACAAGCATCTCTAGGAAGAATTAAAAAAAAAAATCATTCTAATTCTCATGCCTGCGTTTTTCAAACATGCTGAACATAAGTGAGGGGACCAGCCCATGTCAGAATTAAAAAGCTCTGTCAGGTGTAAAGGAAGGTAGTAAACTAAGTGTTGCATACTGCTCTAGAAGTTGAAATTTAAATGGGTAAAGTCCAGTTGAAATAAAAAAAAAAAATAGGGCCTGCCTTGGTTCCAGAAAAGTCTCTGAGTATCAGTCCTGCTTCCACAGGATTCAGAAGTACTCGGCAGGACCCTGGCAGGGAGGCCCTGTGGAGAGCAGCTGCAGCCCTAGCTCCGAAAGCCAAAATCACAGGAAGAGCTTTTCCGATCTTGGTGAGGATAACTTTCTATGGAAACCAACAGAAACACCTAAATGCCCCTCATGAGAGAGCTGGCATCAAAGGTGTCCGTTTTCCTTGTTTGGTTTCCTAGGCAACCAGAAGTGGGAGGTAAACATTGTAATACTGATGTGAGATGACACACTTGCAACCAGAATTAGAAAATGGATCCATGGTTCAAAATATACCAACAACCTTCTCCTCCTCCACCTGAAACTCCTTCCCCAAATTCCGCCTAGGAGATAACCAGTAACTGTGAACAGCAAATAACAGCCCTCCAGACCCTCAGGGATTTGCCTCAGTGAATTTAACCCACCGTAGATTTAAAATACTTACTATGTAGTTAGGTCTATAATGGCTGCTGGTTTTATAAGTACTGAATATGTACAGACTTTTCTTCTCATTATTCTCTAGACATTCTGACATTCTATTTACAAAGAATTTAATTGTATTAGGTATTACAAGAATCTAGAGATGATTTATAGTATACCAGAGGATGTGTGGCAGTCACCTGCAAATACTATTCCCACTGTAGATAAGGGACTTTAGCAACTGCAGATTTGGTTTCCTGGGGGGGAGGGAGATCCTAAAATAAATCTCCTGAGGCTACTGAGGAACAATCATACATCACTCTGCAGTTTTCTCATCTTAGAAAAAGAAACTTTCTTGCTCTCAAGAAATCCAGTATTTCAGCACTATTCTACCACTGATGCTTGAAGAACAGTGGTCATTTACCATGCAGGACCCTTCCTACTCCTCTGTGTGGCCCACTCCCTGCTCATCTCCCTCAGGAGGCTTTCCTGAGCCTGGCAACCCACAGAGCTGACTCCCACCCAGATTGCTGATGTTTAGACACAGAGACATGGGCACCCAATGGCACGGGTCACACACTACCAAGTGACAGACCCAGTCCTCAGATGGACCTGAGCCCTGAGAAGGGGACCAAGACTCTTCCACACAGATGGATGATTCACGGCCTACTGTCAGCAATGAAGGTCAAAAACGATTCTTAACAAAGCAGAGGAGGAAGGAAAATCTGCTTACCTCCGTCAGCGTTTTCTTAGCTTCATTATATCTGGCTTGCAGGTTGGAATGACTTGCCTGAAGCTGTAAATGAAAAGATAAAAATATCTGCTCTCATTTGATCCTTACAACAACACAGATGTGGGGAGTATCCCCATTTTACAAAGGAAAACATGGAAGCTCAGAAATATTTAAACTGGTCAAGTGTGGAACTTTAGAAGGGTTACCAACAATAAATGAAGGAACAAAACACATTAGCACCAACTATGTGTGAGGTGACATACTAGGTATTCAGTGTAAATCCTACAACTAAATCCTTACAGTCAGTGGAAGACACATTCTTACTACAGATGAGAAAACAGATTCAAGGGGTTAAGTTACTTGACAAAAGTTTCATAGCTGATAACTGATAAACCAGGATTCAAGTTCAGGTCTGGCCTTTCTATGTGGCTACGGTCAATTCAGTTAACCAACTTGCCTATTCATAGGACACTAACTACATGTCAGTACTCAGAATTCTAGCTCAGACTATGACTGGTTGGCAAATAGTGGAGGAAAGACTAAGGACTTCAATACTACGAAAAAGAATTACCTTTACTATTCAAAGTTATGTAGTTGTAAACTTACATCTCAAAAGTGTCATTTTCCTGTTCTTTACTGAAGATGGATATCCTTGTGCTATCTATGAACTTCCAGAAATATCAAAACATTCCATTGAAAGCTCAATGGACTCATACATTTCTACCTTTAAAAAGAGGGAATAGCAGAAACCCACCATCAGATTCTCTGGTTATTACCTACTTACAAATTAACAATTAGTTTTATCCTATCTCTCAATGATTGTTTGATTATAATCCTTGAACCTCTAAGCAATTTATTAAGAATTCTGCCACCTTCAGAAATCATTACTCCTAATGTCGTGCTTCTAGTCACCAGTCCTCATGACTGATGAATGGTTACACTTACAACAAGAACTATCAGGAAGACAACTTAAGCAGAAAGCAGACGTGATAAAGGAGGGAGGCAGGTGGGCACTGGCTTCTTCTCAAAGGGAGTTGTCTGTGCAATGAAAATAGCTAGTAACCTGTGTGTGTAATTGGTAGATGGGAGTATTTCTAGAGAAAGTTTGTTTTTCTCTTGATACTCTTGTGATTGAACTCTTAAGGCTGTTCTGGGGTTCCAAGAAGGGGTCCTATTATTTTCTGTCTGCTTCATCCTGCTTCCTGCCCACCTCTCACCCCTGCACCACTCACCTCAGGTTTACCCAATGCTTTGCTCAAACGAGGTATGTGTGGGAGATGACAACATCACAGTCCCTGCCTTCAATGGTAGGACTAGTAAATGGGGAATTGAATTATGAGAAAAACTTGGGGAGGTAGAGGCCTGGGGGAGACCCAGAAAAAATAGTCTTTTGCTCACCATGAAGTTCAAGGAAGGTTTCACCAATAAGTCTCATGACAGTTGGATCTTGGTGGGAAGCAGGGGCGTATTAAGAAGGTAAAGTGAATTCCTCTAATTAATTTTATGGAATATTCTTCATCTGACCATCTTGTCTTTTTTTTTTTTAAGATTTATTTTATTTGTACATACAAGCTAGGGTACAGGCCAGAGATGTGGGGCGGCGAGAGGGTTCACCAGAGACAGAGCAGGGAGCAAAACAGGCAGATCAGAAGTACACTGCTGAGGGGAGCAGCGGGCGAGGCAGGAGAGGTCTGCCGCACCATGTGGGAATCTCCCCGGCCGGGCGTCAAACTTGCGTCACCGCTGCGACAGCTCCACAGCGCAGCGCTTAACCGCTGCGCCACCGGGGAGGCCCCCTGACCATCTTGTCTTAAATGGGGAACATCCCACCTAGTAGCTCAGTTTTTTTTTAATACATGTATTTTTTATTTATATCCTTTACATTATTGTGTATCTCCATAGGTTTCCCACCACCAATTCACCTGTGAACCATCACCATAGTCCGTTGTGCTCTTTTCTCCTCTATTTTGGTCTCTCTTCCTCCCCCTCCCCTGTAGAATGTCTCTTATTTGTGGTTGCCTGCTAGTTTTTGCTTTTGTTATTTTTTTTTAAAGATTTATTTTTTTTTACATACAAGCTGGGGTACAGGCCAGAACGTGGGGCGGCGAGAGGGTTCACCAGAGACAGAGCAGGGAACAGTACAGGCAGATCGATGGAGATACACTGCTGAGGGGAGCAGAGGGCGAGACAGGAGCGGTCTGCCACGCCATGTGGGAATCTCCCGGGCTGGGGGTCGAACCTGTGTCGCCACTGCCAACAGCTCCACAGCGCAGCGCTGAACCGCTGAGCCACCAGGGAGGCCCTGCTTTTGTTATGTTTTGTGTGCTATTTTCTCCTTCTGATTTCTTGTTTGGCTCTTCTATAGTCCTCCTAGAAGTGATACCATTCAGTATTTTTCTTTTTCTTTCTGGCTTATTTCGCTGAGCATGATCCCTTCTAGCTCCATCCACGTTGCTGAGAATTGTGTTAGTTTATCATTTTTGATTGCTGAATAGTACATATACCACATCTTCTTGATCCAGTCATCAATTTTTGGGCATTTGGGTTAGTTTTCAAATTGTTAGAGTCCTCTATGATTCTCCTCTCTCCATTTTCTTCTTTATTACTGACTCCGAGACTTAGCCCCCAAATGAAGACACTAATGAACACTTCTGTTTGGATTCCTCTTTGCTTCCTCAATCTTGGGTTTCTTTTCAGGACCCACTAGCTGCACTTTGCCTTTGCAGAACACACCTCTGTTGGACCACAAGATGGTCTTTACTCTGCTCTTGCTTTGGCCCCTCCTCCCATTTCTATGTTGGGTTAAGGCTCCACAATTCTGATAACCTAGATGACGGGTGCATGTTGGTGGCTTTCTACCTGTGTGATCATGTGGCAAGAGGTTCTTGGATTTAAAGAGTTTGAATTCTCTTATATGCTAGTGGTAGAAATGTAAATTGATAAAAAGTGAATAATTCAACAGTTTGTAGCAAAATTAAAAATGCAATTTTTAAAAAATCTAACAATTCTACTTCCTAATTTCTCTCTTACAGAAATACATATTTGCACACAAATGACTGTTCAAAGATGTTCATGGTAGTATATATTAGAAATTGGTGGGGGGGGGGAGGAGACCCTGGAAAAACCCACACAACCACAAAAAGATGATAGGTCAGGAAGAACCTGTGAGCCCATGAATAGAGAGCAAGTTAAATATCACTTCTCAAGTGAAGAAAGCTTATCATCTTGACTTCGGATGCAAGGCTGGTAACCAAGACAAGCCTTGTACCCCACATATATGCTGTGCTACATGCTACAGCTTTCACAGTGGTTAAATGGCAAAAGACCATCAAAGTTGTTTGCAGTCTTCATGGTATGGAGAGAGCCAAGCAACCACATAAAAGACTGTTCATTCTGCTTAGTTCCTCCTCTTTCTGGCAGAATAACGAAGCAAAAGAAGTTAAGAATAGTCTACCCAAATTCCATTTGCCTCGAGACCAGTTCCACATGGTGAGGGACTTCTTCTTCCAGAACCTCCAGTAGAGTATTCTCTTGATTCATCTGGTGAGGACAAGGGTGAGCTCACCTGTTCTTCTCCTGTTCCATCAGCATGCAGTGATCCAGATTTTCACTGTGGTGCATCATCAATCCCACACATACTAACACAGGAAGAACTAAATGACCTGGTTCGTGATTTGGACTTATTCAAGAACAAGGCAGAATTGCTAGAATCAAGACTCCAACAACGGAATCTTCTAGAAGAAGATGTTACAATTACTTGATATCGAAAGCGCCACCAGCAGTTGGAGCCTTTCTTCAGAAAGGAAAATACTCTAGTATTCAGTTCCGATACTGAGGGCCTCACGAATGCTTTAGAAATCACTCATGACCCACAAGAATGGAGACTATTTCTAGACTCTTCAAAACTGAATCTTAAGGCTGTGCTTTTTCACAATGGAAACCATCTTCCATCTATTCTATTCCTGATCAACTGTACAAGAGACAAGCGAAGAAATCTAGTAGTCTATGACTTGATTTTTTACAGGTATTAACCATAGGCCTATTACTATTGGCATGCATTTCATGATGTAAACATCAATTTATTGCAGATCACAAAAAAAAAGTAGAGCCAAAATTAGAATTTGACTGTCATATTGGTGTTGAGCACATACAAATTGAAAGGAAATGACTAATTTTATTTCAGTAACATGACTTACTATAAAAATTTGAAACAGACCCAAGAGTAAGAGAGGATTATTCTTTTAGATGGAGTAAGAATATGCCAGGTTTGCCACTGGGACATGATTTAGTTTTCTTCTAGCTAGTGTCGACAGGAGATATAAGCAAATATCTAGATATGCTGAGATACTGGGGCTCATGGGGCCTGTAATATCCTAAAAATGATCCTCCTTCAGAAGACAAAGGCATTATGATGAAGAAGCCTCATCCTTGAGTCATTTTGATTCTTTGATGAATACCTTTTTGAAATAGTTAACTTTCAGATTCTTGTCACTGGCAAGGGTCAAGAGGGGAGATGATACTCTCTGTTTGAGAACTGCAATGTCTAGAAAAATTATCAATCAAACAGTAAACTACAATCTTTGTATCCTTGCTTGGTATGTTTGGTTATGGCACAACAAATTCCAATAGAAAAATTCAAAGAAAGAGATATATTTGCTATATATGTGGGACTTGAAAGGATGAAAATTGTACAAATTCAAAATTTCAAGTGTTACCCAATTTTGGAAATCGATTGTTACAGGATGACTGGTGATCTGTTTTTTAGAAAACTATATTCATTTTCATAATCTTCTGTTAATGGATTTTTCTAATTAATTAAATTTTATAGTCAGTGTAACAGAAGCATTTAACAACTTTTTATATTCTAATCACTGTTCCTGAGTGAAACTTCAGTTTCCTCTTATGTCGATTTTCCAGGGCAAATGCATGAAGGACTTTCTGAAACAGTTCTACCCATTACCACGTATTACAGAATACTACTGTCTGAATGATCTTACAAAATGATCTGGTTTCCTCCATTTTCCCTGTTGCAACTAATCAAAACCACTAAAAGCTCTTGTTCAGGCTAATGAGTCAGCCTCTGTTCTCACCCAAGTCCAATTAATTCGCATTCCCACAGCAAACAGAATGGCGTTTGAAACATGAGACACTAGTCACGCTACTCTCCTACTTAAACCCTTCAATGGTTTTTCTCCTGACCATGACCTTGTCTGATAATACGCTACTAACCAGTGCCCTTACTCATGATGGTAGCTACACGACAGAAGCTGGGCAAGACCATTCCTTTCCCAGGTCTGAGTTCATATTGTTTTCTAAGTCCCCACCCATGACTCCCAAGTAGTCTTCCTGCCCAGCCAACACCTACTCATTCTTCTAGCTGCAGTTCTCTGTGACGAAAGGTCAGGTCTCCCTATCAGTCACTTTCTCAGCTCCCTAGACTGCTTCTTCAAGCACTATCACAGTGGTAACTGAACGATGACATGTATGACATTACTGCCTTAGGATCCCTGACAGCTGGGTTCAATAACTTGTTCTGCAATCATTCCCACAGCTTAGTTGTGTCTTGCACATAATAGTCAGTAAATAGTGTGAATTAATAAGCACTATTGTTGCTCTGTGATCACTGTCTACAATAGAGGTTGGCAAGCTTCGTCCATAAAGGGTCAGAAAGTAAATGTTTTAGGTTTTGTTGGCCACGTGACTACTTAACTCCTCCACTGGAACTTGGAAGCAGCCACAGAAAATATGTAAACAAATGGCTGAGTATGTATTCCAATAAATGCTTTGCAAAAACGGAGGCGACTGGATTGGCCCCAGGGTCATAGCACGCCAGCCCCTGTTTGGAGCCACCTTTGGCCATTTTGCAATGAAGATCTTAACTCTGTCCCCAATTTTTCCCTTCCTGAAGAATGATAATTTCAATTGAATAAAATTATAAAAAGAAAACACCAACCTCTTCTAGATGTTTGGTCTTCTGCAGAATCTGCTTGTTCAAGGAGATGACTTTCCGTCGATGGAGTTGGGAGGTTCCGATTTTTTCTGGACTTTCTTCAGTTGACAGCTCAGACTGCTGTGGGAAACAGAGAGGGAAAAACCAAGTAATTTAATTAGTTTCCCTGGGTTCATGTAAGACAGTCGATCCGGCTCAGTTTGGGCAGCCAGTGACATTCATGCCAGTGCAGACATGAGGTCCTGAGAAAAGCCCAGGTGCAGAAAAGATTCTGACAGAATGATCACAGGCCCTATCAACAGACCGTATCCCTCCCAGAGGTACGGGGTTATGTAACTGTGGTTATATCATACAGTCAGCAGGGCACCGTCAAAGGGTCATAAACAGAGGAAAAACAGTCATTCCAAATCATCAAGACACCATTTGAGACTAAAGAATAATTAAGTGATTCATTTTCATTCAAGTATGATGAGTATATGGTTAAAAAGTATAACCATTCACAGTACTTACAATGGAAAAAAGCAACAACCTTCCAATGTATTTCTCCATATCCATTTTTACCATGTCTTATTTCTATTTTTCTGGTACTCACAGAGGATATATCTGGGAGGGATAAAAGTTGCTGAGATCTCAGTAGGAAATGCCTGAAGTTATATAAGGAGGAAATTGAAAAGGGCTGGAGAGGACATAGATACTGTCAGAATTGGGAGTAAGGGAGAGATTTCCTGATGGGGTGTTGAAGTGACTATAATAATATTACTAAGCAAAGAAGGAAGCAACTTGGTGTATGTGCCAGATATAAACACTTGCCTCATGACCCCTTGTGAAACTTCAAGAAGAGAAACTTCAAGGAAGATTCACTCTGTTGCAACAGGTGTACTTAAACTACATCTTAGTGATCATAGATAGCTTTATTAACTGGTCAGATACCCATTATAGCCACATTTCCTTTTTTACTAGCTTATCCTAATTCCAGGCTAATCCTAAACCCAAGTGCAAAAAACTAGTTAAATATTTGATTTTTGCTGCAAGTTTTCACAGTGACCACAGGTTTGAAAGCCAGGACGATTTACCCAGGAGAGAAAGAGATGGGAGAGTGAGGAGGAGGAGAAATTGAAATGTACAGCCACCATTTATTTCGGTGAAGGGTTTCCCTAAACAATTCAGCAGCATTACTAACAGATGATGATGGTTTCTTTCTGCATAACACCTCCAGAGGTGGGAAACAGCCAGCAGGATGTGGCTGCAGAAAATGATAAGAGATATCATTTTCTGTCCATGGACTGGTAGGCCATAAAAAAAATATAGAAAAACTAAACATTTGGTATTGTAACACAGCTAGCCATGAAAAAGTTAACTAACATACTCAAGCTTATTTGTATTTCAAATTACTTTTAAAGGTGCAATTAACTTTGGACACAATGTGTTTATAATCTGAAGTCTGGGGAACTAAAAATCACATGAGGGTATGAAAAAAGGAGGAAGGGGAAGGGAAAGATCACTGCCTTTAGATTTTCAAATCACTTGCCAGAAACAGAATCAAAATGAATTAATTATATTTCCTTAACTCTGATGACACCAACCTAAACTGTATTATTTGGTCATTATTGTCTTCTATATATTTAGCAACTATTCTCTTATACCTACTTTCAGATTTGTCTTTTAACATTTAATTTGAGATTCTTGGACAGTGATTTCCAAAGTATTACTGGCATATCCTCAGAGCATTTTATTTTAGTGCAGAATTACATAAATTTTCTATCTCAGGATTTACAGCTATCTAAAACACAATTAACTTACCAGTCACTAGAACTACCTTCTTACTATGTCTCTGCGTTTGCTGTCAGGATTATTTGAGTCCCCCAACCTCTTTCAACTGCCTGTCTGGCTTTGGACCAGACCAAACTGTGGGCAACATACATACAGGGAATCCATGCCTCTCTTACCTCCTAGACTTCCCCTGGGTAAAACTTTCGAGGGTAAGCACACATTCATTCAGGTTTGTTCCACATATTTGGTTTGGGTTGGGCGATGTCTCCAACTCTTATCAGGTTTTCCTGCTTTTATGGCTGAGGTCCCAAGACAATGAAAACTGCATTTACACCCAGCATCCATACCCTCCTATCAGTATACTAAGCCCACTTAACTTTGTTTTAAGGCTATGACTTTCAGCTTCATCTCTTCAAACCTTTTTTGCTGGAAAGCCAATAGCTATCTGGAGAAAGAATTTCCAGGCTGGCAGTTTATCTCTTTCTCATTCTTTTCCTAGCACCTCTCAACCCCCACACCCTCATTAAAATTTTTCGCCACAAGGTCTCTCAATATGCTTTCAGGGGGTCTTTGGTGTCAAATTCCTCTTCATAATACTAAGATAATAATTTTTTTTCCTCTCATGGTTTTATAGTGAAAATTCCAGATGTCACATATGGTATCACTGCTCTGCTGTTAATATGTAATGTTATTTGTAAATGATCAATACACAAACTATTGAGAGCTCAATAATTTTTAAGAACTCTCAAAGGGTCCTGAAACTAAAAATTTTGAGACCCACGACTTTAAGGAGCCTGGCTCACTTGGGAATCTATTCATTGATTGGGACAGTCTCATTTACAGAGTTCTAAGCAGTGGAATGGACCTAACCATCAACTATATAACATTGAGAGGGGAATGTTCTCTCTGATTCCATTTTTACACTAGACAGTTGATTCAGAGCACCAAAAAGAGAGAAAAATGCTCGCAGTGCACAAGAATCTTGAAGTCTCTATATTTACTATTATATCTATATAATGGTACATATTCCAAGCAAATATCCTTTCAAAATCCTTTCTTTTATTACTAGGTATCAATCTCATTGCTTTGTGGAGTCCCTTAAATTCACACCTGCAAAGTAATGTACAATAATATCAGGACTATAAGTGCCATTTCCATATTTGACATTTCTCCAGTCCAATTCATTAAAATGAATAATATATATATATATAAACAGACCCATAGTGTATATATATATATTTATTCTATTTGTCTGAGTCTAGAAATGGTGCTACATCAACTTTTTTTATATGAGAAGGTATTTTGTACAGATAGAATTATTTATTCTAGAGTTGATCTGAAAAGAGTTCTTAACCTAGTCAACAGAAAGCTGATTGTTCTGTCTTATTAAATAAATTAAACTTTTCATTTCCTTCTAACACATTCCTCACTGCTTTGAGTACTAGGTAGATGAGGTGGAAAGAGGTCTTTAAAACAGTATGGCTCATCTGATACTCTGTTCACTGACAGTCACAGAGGGAAGAGCATTGAAGATGACCAAGCTGGATCTTGAAGGATAAGACAAAAGTTGGACAGATGGAAAATGGAGGAAAGGGGGTTTATAGTAAAACCTTGACAGAAAAAAATGTAAATCCTCAGGGCATTTTAGCTTGATTTCTACTTGAAAAGTGCATTTCTCAAAGAATGCCAACCATCTACAAATATTTCATTTGTGTTTACATTGGAGCGAGGGCTTAAGTGCCAATCTCATTTTGTTCAACAATTTCAGATTAAAAACGTGCTTTCAAAACCACCATGTGGATTAAGATGACTTCTAGTGCAGATTTAATGTTTTTTAACAACTGACAGATATTTGCAACTTCTATTCTTAGGGGAATACGATTTAAATGTCACTCTAAAACATTATTCTGGTGCAAAATAGTAAATTCCTAAGAGAAACAAAAAATGATTACACTTTGGCTATAACTATATACTTTTATAATGAAAGAGACCCAGAAGGTTATCTACATATCAATCTTCTTCCCAGTAGATGAACCTATTCCACTTTACCCCCTCCCAAACACAGTCACTAAGCTGTCAAACATAAAGGATGCCTGGCTCAGGAGCATGCCAGAAGTTTTCTCCACTGAACAGAATGACTTCAGTTTCTGGCAACTTGATGAACTTCCCCACTGAAAACAAGTAAACAGACAATATAAAAATACATATTTTTAAATGTTAAAAAAAAATCTATGAGCTAGTTAGAATGTAAAAAAAAGGCTGGAAGTTTAAAAGTTAGTGAAAAGTGGGAATCAGGGAAGGTATGTGTACCCACTGAAGTCAGCTTTTATTTTTGAGGACTAGGTGCTCTTAAGGGTTGAATTTTACAATCCAACAGCTGCTTTGTATAAATCTTGACACAGACGTGAGGGGAAAAATCTGCAATGAGATTTTGTAACAACAGATTGATCCTCATGCACTTATGCAATCTAAATTCACACACTATCTGGATGGTACAGAAAACACACAAGTCAACACTTGTGTACAGTGGACCTGGATTAAGCTGTCAGTGAACTTTGGCAGAAGTCAAAGCAAATCATCTCTGGAAGAACAGAACTCTAGGCCTCAAAGAATTTCTATAGATACATCTCCAAAGAAAATAAGCTCACAGTGAAAAATCAAACACACACACAAAGTCACAATGTCATGAGCAAAAGCATGGACAAATAGCAGAATGAGATCTGACAAGACTCAAACATGCACATGCTCATTCCTCTCCAGAGCAACAGAGATGAAGTGTCACCATTCTTTCACACAACAGTTCGAGTGATCTTATCTAGAAGCACCCACAGCTCTTTCCACTCCCTTTCTGTAACAAGAAGTTGGCATCTTTCACCATACTGGCTGTTAACTTCCAGATGCATGCTAGCTCATAAGTGACTTGATGGAGTATGAGCCCAGCAGACAGGATGGGATCATCCACTTTCCATCATCTCTACTGTACTTTGATTAATAAAACCAGATACATAAACATCCTTTTCAATATTCTTGACTTCTACTGCCAAGAATAAAATCATGAATTTCACTGAAATTCTGTGACTCTCAAAAACCCACATTCATGAAACCTTGTTGAGTCTAAGGCAGAGTTGTGTGTCTCAAGGTAAGCACCACGGTATCCCTGCCTGGTATGTACTTAACAATCAGGAAGTGTGAACAAAAGCCCAAACCTCCCACTTTTATCCCTATGAGCTGTCACATCAGCTGGCATCCTGACCAGTCCCTGAATTGGTAAAACTGATTTTTCTGAAAGTAAACAGTTTACATTTTCATTGTTTAAAAAAAAAAATGAATTTAATGTTAGGGCTCATAATTTTGATATAGGGTATTTTTGAATGTTGACTTTTCTGCAATATGCCAGCCACCTTTTCCTTTCTAGCTGCGAATGACATTCAAATCTAACAAAGCTAATTTTTATGTATTTATCCAAATTGATAAAGACCCTAGAGCATGTAGGCTGTGCTGTGTGGCTTGACATAGGCTCACAATTCATCAGTCAATTCCATTCTCCAGCCTGTTGAGTACTGTGTATTGCATAATCTAGTTGCCAGTAATTTATAAAATCTTGATGCAGTTTGGAAATGTAAGCATATTTAACCCTTTGCACTCCGAACCATTCTGGACATTGGCTACCAGCTACTTGACGCTACTTTGCAGCGGAAACGTGCATTTACAGACCCTCGTATTATTTAGTATAATTTTGGAACCAAGTAACGTATTATAATGATATTGGACTTATATGAATTGGGTGACATGAGGAATGTATACTTGCAAAAAAACCAATATTTCATTGTTTATAATTTTGTACAGTATAAGTTTTGTAACACTCCCCAATATGCATTGCAGGCTGATTAGTGCACGTTCTCGTCCGACACAAAACCCGCTGACATTTCTTGTATATATCTTAGTAATTTTACGATATTTTGATTTAATTTCTTGTGCCATTTCAAGATAAAACTTCAGGGAAACATGCATGTCTCAAAAAGTTGCGTTGAAATAATGGGCCTCTCTGGTGGCGCAGCGGTTGAGGCTGCGCTGTGGAGCTGTCTGCAGCACGTGATGCGAGTTCGACGCCCAGCCAGGGAGAAACCCACGTGGCGCAGCAGACCTCTCCTGTCTTGCCTGCTGCTCCCCTCAGCAGTGTATTTCTGATCTGCCTGTTCTGCTCCCCATTCTGTCTCTGGTGAACCCTCTCGCCGCCCCATGCCTCTGGCCTGTACCCCAGCTTGTATGCATAAATAAATAAATATTTAAAAAAAAAGTTGCGTTGAAATAACTCAATTCCCCGTAATCACTAATAAACTGCAATGTCCCCTGAGAGGGGACATCCGAGTGATATGCTAGAATTCCGATGTTCCCTGAGAGGGGACAGCGGAGTGCAAAGGGTTAACATCTTTCTCAGATTTATAGACTACCTTAATGTCTAAATTTCTATTGCAGTTTTGAATCTCTCTCCCAGCTTTGTGTAGTTCCAATAATCTTTACTCAGACCCTATGAACTAATGGGGATGTGGATGAGACTAGAACTTAACCCTGGACCTTCACAGCCTTGTCAGTTAAAACTGCCTCATTCATCAATAAGCGTGTTGTATCCTCCACCGTCTCTTCAAGCCTCAAGTGTGCCAGAGAGGAAGAGAGTTTTGAAAGCTCTTCTTGTTCCTCCTTTTGTCTTTTCCTTCCTTCAACAAATGCTTATGAAAACCCTATTATGTTAGGCACTGGGGATATACAGTGATCCCAGCCCTTGCTCACAGCAAACATTCTAGTTGTGGCAGAGACAAATGAAATAGCGGATCCTTAGCAGTGCTAGGAAGGAGATAGGTGATGATGCACACATCAACAATAGTCTATCTGAGAGGTCATTTTTAATGGTTATTGAGTGAGTTTTCAGAGACTTTCAGTCGTCCATGCGCCTCCACTAAGCATCTATTGTGCATTAGGCAACAGGGATACAGAGAAGAAAGAGGAATCTTGACTCTCCAGAGGTTTCAGGGTATGACCTGTAAATCCTCTGACTTTATGTGAAGAAATGAAGTCTTGAAGTAAGTAGCCTAAAAATTCACCCTGTATCTTCAGCCCTAGTGATGCCATCCTTGGTTTTTCTACATGGGAGCACAATAAGAGGTTCCTAAGAACCTCTTATTCATTCCATATTCTTCCCCAACTCCACATACCACTGCTAAAAAGCGGTAAAGATTGTTTTGGGGAAGGTGGGACCAGATGGTGGGATTAGAAATATACAAATTTAAGCTTATTAGAAATCATACTGGTTCCAGTTCAGGCCTGGTTCTCTGACAAAGTAGTCAGGGTCTCCTGGTTGCTAAGCTTCCCATGACCTGGCCCAGGCAAGGTCCCTGCTTAAACTCTTGGTCCCCGGCCGGCTTAAACTCTTCCATTTCACCTTAACTGAGAACAATTTTTAAAAGCTGTCCATTCAGTTTAATTACTAAAAAAATTCATTATCCACTATGCCAACCACTTTCTTTGGACAGATACTGACATTTCAAATGACAACACAAACCAACTAGCAATTTGCATCCACTTAAAATTAAATTACTCTGTAATTTGTTTTTTTACAGGTCAACTCCCTCCGATCCTCAGAGCATCATGAATGCGTTATTCATATTTTATCCCTGTCCCCTACACCTGACACTATTTGGGACACAGTAGAAAGAAAGAAATCCCATCTACAGAGTCAGTTCTGTCAGTTGTCTAGTAGAAAAGAAATCAAATGGCTGACTTAAAATACTTCCAAGGCTATAATCAATTTTCTTTGTAAATGTTTGAGAAGCTTTCATAACACTAATTGGAAATACAAAACCAGTGAAGAGAAATACAATAATGAGGCATTTACCCCAAGAGAGCAGATGATATATTAATTCTTCATGAGCAATTCTAACCAGTTCCATTAGAAGAACTTCCTGAAGGCCTATTATAAACACCTATGGAGGTGCTAGGCCTCATGTATGTGAAGCATCCTTTGGTTTAATAACAGTAATTCCTTCCTTTGAGTCTCCAACCCTTTCTCATTTCAGAGGAACTGCTAATCAGGAGGTTGCCAGCTCCAGGCCAGCACAATTGGTTCAAGGAATCTGACCTGAGTCAGGCCAAACACAAGAGTCTTTTCTCTGGCTTTCACACAGACACAGGGAAGGTGCTGTAAGACTTGGAGTCTCTGGTGGGCCTCTCAGGCAAAAACAGAGGGACAAAAATAACACAGGGACAGAGAGGTCTGATAAGGCTGTTTGAGTTCCCTGGACCTGTGCGTTCAAATACATCCCCCAATCTACCCTATCACAGAGCTGATAAAGTTCCTTTCTGCTCATGCCACCACTATGGCAGAGTTTCTATCACTTGCAACTAAAAGACTCCTTGAAAGCACACTGTCCAGGTTAGTGAACAGTGGAACTTAAGAGGCAGTTTTCTTTGCTTCCTGAAATATAAAGTGGAGTAAAAGCTGGTAAAGGGGACAAAACCTAGAGTAATCAAATGTGGTTGTCTGCATTCTCCAGAGAAGCCTTTCTTTCATCTATGTCTTCATATGTGCATCCTTGACCAGACTCTGGCCCTTACCTTCCTGTGGCTGCACCCAAGCTCTATTATGTAAGGACAATCCCTAGGTGTTCTTGAAAGATATAATTTCAAGATCAAGTATAAGCTTCTGATTAATTGCCAGAAAACTGTTCTCAGAATCAAAAGGTCAGAAGCAACGGTGCCAGAATTTCTTAATTGCTGGACAGGAAAATTTCCAAAACCTGTTAAGGAAAAAAAATTATCTTTCCACAAATAATTCCTTTCCTGATGACTCAAAATTTATCACTATGGAAGTAAGATCAAGATGTTGGCAGTTCTCTGGCAAGGATGTTACATCCTAAAAAGATGGATGAGAACATTTTAATGTGATTTCCGGTGATAAGAAAAATCGCTTTTATACTTCTAATGGAAACTGGTATAGCTTTCAACAGCTTAGGTGTGATTGTGTGTGAGTGCCTCAGCTACACCACTTTCATGTTTACTTACTTCTGTTGCTAGTTCCCAGCATGTGACTTCTTCTCGCCTCTGAACCCAAGGTAGCAGTCAGACAGTGGGGGAGTCTAGAAAGGCCCTGTACTGCACAGCCCGGAAGGCAGACACTGGGATGGCAAAGGAGGTTGTCCCTGTGGCCCACAAAGGATGTGCTACCTCGCCAAGGTGACAGGTTTCAGAGTCAGACAGTCCTGTAGGCAAACCTAGAACTTATTAG
This sequence comes from Scalopus aquaticus, assembly GCA_004024925.1. Taxonomy (NCBI): domain Eukaryota; kingdom Metazoa; phylum Chordata; class Mammalia; order Eulipotyphla; family Talpidae; genus Scalopus; species Scalopus aquaticus. The sequence goes on along the minus strand of PVIJ01009036.1, from coordinate 50,731 downwards.
CTATGTGGTACTAGGTAAGTTACTGAATCCTTCTGAGCCTCAGTATCTTCATCTGCAAAATGGGTATGATCTCACATGTTTATTTAACAAGAACCAACATTGCCGGGCACCTGGTGAGGCTCTAAAGTTACAGAGGAGAGTAAACCATATTCACAATATATAAACAGCGACTGAAGTGCAGATTAGCAAGAGTAATAATGGAAGAAGGCAGACCGTAATGAACAAAGCGGCAGCACACTGCCTTGAGAAGTAAATAGTGATATAAAGGGTGGATGCTTTTGATTCCCCAAACACAGACTTGTGCCTCCAGATCTCTAAAATATTCTAAGACTCTGTGTCTTAGGAGATGTTGACTGAGGAATAATTTAGTTGGCAGATAAGTATTAAAGTGGTCAAAATGGTCCATGGTTGGATAATATGTGGCCTACGAAGAGTGCCTTCCTGCCCTCCTAGGGACCCTGTGCTTTCCCTGGTCCAGGTTTCCTTCCCTTTCCTCTGGCTCAAGTTAGTGAAGCAGAGTTTTTGGACAGTCAGGCTTTTTAGTTTTCTGCAAATCACAGTAACAGACTCCTCTTCTCTGTAAAATGAGTGCTAAGATGAAATGTGCACATTAAGTGATCAACACCAAAAATCAGAGGTGCCTCACCCAGCACATTCTGGGAAAGGCATCACCCTTGGAAACGAAGGGGGAAATGGTGCTCCTGGGCCCAGAGTCTACTAACATTCATGAATTATTTATTCGGAACCTTCTTCCTATTCCTCTTCCCTGCTGCTTTACAGGCGCCATATTAAATTGAGTCATATATCTCAGAGATTTACACATGGATTATTTATCATGTTACACTGTTAAAAGAATCTGTGAACTTTATAAATGAAAGAAAAGCCTGTTCATGCTTTTTACTTTTCATTTTATATTCCAGTGCCTGTTGATCTTCCTAGCTGGCACCAGGCATGCTGTTTTATTCATTCCTTGGTCATAAAATTATTTTCACATTTTCATCCTCCAAAAGTTTCTTGTTCCTTTTCTTCCCTAAGCAAAAACCTGTCCTCATCTCAGCCTAATTGGGTTTCTTTCAAGTACCACTGATGGCTTCCCTCACGGGCATTCCTCAATCCTATCTTCACTTTCAAGAGTTTCATTACTAACACCCTGGAGGTAGCACATGGGCTTCAGATGAACTGCCTATACCTGATTTTGGCCCAATTTATGGTAATAAGATTAGAGAAAAACATATTATGGTGGAAAAGCCCTCCATGGCCCTCTGATCTCCACCTGCTGGTGATCAGGTGGTTGGGAAATCTCTCCCCTAGGATGGCGATGGGACCTGCATCTTGCTTCAAACCGGGAGAACAAAGCAAAGAAGATGTGGTCTATGGCACCCTGTATGCAACTATGTTACAAAAAACTGTAATCTCTGTTTTGTGAGGATGTGCTCTCCCTGCTGGTTTTGATGAAACAGCAGCAATGTGAAGAGACCCACAAGGCAAGATGACAGCCAGCAGGAAGTGCTGAACTCAGCACACAAGTGTCAAGGAACTGAACGCTGCCACAACCACATGAGTTGAGAAGTGGGCACTTCCCCACTAGGATCTCAAATGGGACTGCTGCTCCAGCCAGGACCTTGTTGCAACTTTGTGCAATCAAACACAGGACTGCGCTATGCTGTGCCAAACTGCTGAGGCACAGAAACTGTGAGATGATGAAACTGCATTGTTTTAAGCAACTACATTTGTGGTAATACTGTTATGTAGTGGCAGTTAAGTAAATACGAAAGCAAAAGACAAACAGGAAAGCAGCACCTTGCACCTGAGCGTTAACCTGGTATTCTCAGCCAGATCTTGATTTTACTGGGAGTTGGCCTGCTCTCATACTTGCCCTTGGTGTTAAACACGAACAATTTTAAAGCTCTCACATGACAAGGTAGGATCAAGGCAGAAACATGGTCTGAACATGCACAAAAACCTAAACAGTGTTTGAATTCCACATGTGACCAGGCATCTCCTATATTGGCTAATGTGAACACAATTTTACCTGTTACAGAAAAGACTTATTTAGATATCCATTTACTGAACTGACCATCCTTAAAGAATCCAACAAAGACCAAAGCCCCACTTTCTTGAACCTTCCTCCAAATCACCTAACACATGCCAGAATGGTACTTTTTTACTGATAGTGCCTTACTGAGATGCCCTCAGGTTCCCCACTGGTGTGTGATCTCCCCTACAAGCAGCAACAATCCATCTTATCCTTAGTGGTCTCTGGCTGGAGGATGCTGATAAAACAATAGCAAGCAAGTAAATAAAGCAAATAAGAACAAAGAATCAAATATCACTTTATCATGGAACTTACATAAAAGAGAAGCATAAACCAATTAAGCAAGGAGTTGGTATACAACTTAAATTCAATATAAAACACAAAAATACAGTATCTCCAAATGAGTATAAAGAAAATATTTGATAAATGACATTAGGGTAAGTGGATGAGAGTAGGAACTCTAGGGAAGATCCAGATTTTAGATTAAATAAAATTGAACTCTACATAGGCTAAGGAATCAGACTTCAGTAATAAGAGGTATACTGAAATGCAATAGATTATTTATCAGATGCATGGAAAAATGATGAGTCTCTCATTTGGAAACAATAACAAAGAAAAAGAGGGATCAATTTAGGAATAAGTTACTTGCATATAATGAAAAGCAACCCAAAACTAGGAGAATAACCCAGGCAATATTTCTCATTACAGTGACAAAATATTTCACCCTAGAATTGAGACTTTATTCAAACTTTTAAGAAAAAGAGATATACAAAAGATAAGTAAAGGCTATAACTGATGGGTCATATAGAAGAAAACAGAGCAAACAAAAACAAGAAACCTTGGGGCCCAAAGAGGTGCCACTTTAGTTACTAAGGTTGCCAGGCAGACCCAAGAATAGTCAGAGCTGCAAATGTTGGGGCCACATCAGGAAGCCCCATATCAATGAGAGTGTTTTATATTATCACAACTTATTTGCAAAGCAACACAGAGAAGTCATAGCCTTATTATCAATGCCTATGGATGCTTTAGTAGAAACTACTAGGATTTTGCGATAATGTCATCTACAATGGTAAAAAAACACCACAGAAGTCTTACATTAGGAAAATGTTTAATGAATTGTGCTGTCTTAACACATGAATTATCTAGCAATAAAATAACTGTGGAGGCTAGAAACATGGAATGTTGATGTGACAAGAAAAAAATCTCAAAAACAATAAAATATAAATGAAGGCTACCATTGCTGAACAGCTATAATGTGCCAGGCACTGCTTTAGGTATTTTGGTCTCTGTGCCATTTAAACCACACAATACCCTGCCAGGAAAGCAACGTCATTCCCATTTTACAGATAAAGACACCAGGGCAAACAAAGGTTAACTAAATTGGGTAAGGTCACGTAAGTGGGAGGGTAGAGGCACAGATATGAATTGAGATAAGACTCCGTAATGCTATGCTCTTCCCTACACTGTTCTACCTTTTACACATATGAGATTAAGCAACTAGATACAAATCCAGGTATCTGGAGACAAACACTGGGAGATAATATGCAAACGTGAAATAATCATGATATGGCAGGAGGATTAAAGGCAATTTAATTGAAAAAATAATCATCATTAATATTATATGAACTACTTAGTGCACACAACACAGATAATCAATGAACTCTTGACCTTCAATTCTCCCCGAGAAGTTCAATTATATATGTTCTTGGAAAAAGATCTGTCCAAAAGTACTTCTATTAATAATTTCACACTTTTTGGGCAGAACAGAATGTAAGCGGAGAACAGTCCAAGATAAAGGAAACAAGAACGCAGTCGTTGAAGATGGGGCACAGAGCTGCACAGTGGTGAGAAGGGAAACCGCAGGGGATGAGACCTGGCAGAAACAGGACCACAAGGTGCTGGCTGACTGGGGAAGACGGGTAAGCTTCAGGGATCCCAGACAAAGAGAGGGCTGGGAAGGAGAAGGTATTACTGGCCACAGGAGGGTCTACTCACTCGCTCTCCTTCTTATCTGCTTACACTTGGCAAGTATAAAAATAAAAATCAGGGTCTCTGAAGAAAGTGAGCATGCCTTTTCCAAAAAACCAAACTCAACAATGCTAGGTGGCAACATAAGGGCAGGCATAGACGCTAAGTCTTGCCACCTGGTGCATGTGCTGACAGCAAACAAGCACATGTTCTTCTGAGGGAAGTGAATTAATCACTGCACCAAAACTACATCGTTGAATCTTTAGTTATCTGTACATTTAGGATAATCTGAATCCTTATCTGTTCAAATCTCAGTTGACACTTTGACCACTGTCACCTTTTTGAGATGGCACATGGAAATAGAGGATACTTTGGATTCTATGAAAGTTAGATTTTCAAACCCATGTTAAGAAGCATTGACTGGAGGTGGTGAGGGAAACAAGAGAGTGCCGCCCCCAGACACTCTGAGCCATTTTCTCAACGTTTTGCTTAGAAGGACAATTTCTTGGGAGATGAGCACACACTATGTTCATAAGCAGATTATGATTCCCACATTACAGGCCATCCCTTCCTCAACCACACTGTGTAGATTCAGAGCAGTATTCAGAAGAATACTGACAGAGGGTTGGAGCAGGCTAATATCCTTAAGGCTCTGCGACAAGGAAAGCAGAATTGCAGGCTGCAAGAGTCATGAGCATTTTAGGAGGGCAGACTGAGTATGGCTGGGAGGATGTGAAACAGTGCCCTGTAAATCTGATTTCACCGATACTACATCTCAGCCAGGCCAGAATCAGAAATGTGCAAAATGATTAATCACTGTCACCCTGAAATATTCAAGGTCCTGCTGCCTATTCTTAGGGTAGAAAAAAATCTAATGCTGAAATATGACTTTCTGGCTTTTGTTCATTCTGTACTCTTTTAATAAAGCAGAACAAAAAATCTTGCCCTGGGCTTGGCTGAGTTATGGGGTTTATCTCCTAAGTGGCAAAGCTTCATTCCTCAGCCCAATCACCAAACTGAGCCCAAGTTATAAGAAGCCTGATAGAGAAGGAAAAATGCCTGTGCTGCACCTCAGGCATCCATTTATCAGATGCAATAATTGTTCTGAGAGACAGGTTTCTCTTTATATTTATAGAAAAATAAGAACCACAGAACAAAATTAATTTAGCTAATGGGCAAATGCTGATGGCTATAATGGCAAAGCTTGGCACATATATCTTTGAAAAACATGGCAGATGAATTACAGTCTGACTCCATCGCTGCTAGGGGAGGGTGTAGGAAGAAAGAAAACAAAGCCTTGGGCATTACCTTCAGCAAAGACTCCAGCTGGGCCCCCACGTACCTTCTCCGCGTACTCAGACACAATCTGCTTGATTTCAGCAGAGCAGAGTCCCACGATCTGGCCCACGGAGCTGGCGGTGAGACGGCTCTGCAATCACAGGGAGGTGTGTGCTCAAACCTGAACACCGAGCAGTTCAGCCAGAGAGGTCATATTCCAGGGCCTCTGTCTAAGTATTCATCAAAAAAAGAGCTAGATTCTCCTCAGAGCCTGGGCATCATGGAAAATCCTTCACGCTTTCTATTCTATTCCAAGGTTTCTCTTCCTGATGATCACTAAACAGAGCTGGCAGGGAACTTCGGTGGGTCTACTCAGGGAAAAAAGTGCAAACGAAAGAGGAAGACGAATCTCGGGACTCCTACAATATCTCTTTACCGCCAAAGGCCTTTGCTGTCCTAAAAAGGGATGATCCTTTCACCGTACTTGGTTAGACCTTCCTGACAGACCTTGAACTCTGGGAAGAGCAACTACAAACCTGGCATTCTATTTTCTACCTAGAGAGTGTGGGGAGAAAACAAGACAAGGGCTCCTCCGATGGGGTGTGACTTGAGGTTATGGAGAGGCAGGAATGAACTAAGGCTCTTCCAGAGACCCTGTGGTGCCATCCCAGCCGGGACAATCTGCTCCCACAGGCTCCTCAAGTCTTCTGCCCAGAGGTTTCTGTGGATGGCAGTACTATGCCTCTATAAAAAGCTTCCCACAAGAAAGATCCTAAGGAAAGAGGAAGCACTGAGTGCCAAAAAGACTGGGTTCTCAGAAAGTGGTCCTTCTGGGAGGAAGCTTCACAGAGCTGAGTAGGCAAAACCACATCCCCAATGTCACCCCCTGCTTCCCCCAAAACCACTTCACCTCACCTCCTCACTTGCCATGGCAGTCATCGTGGTCATCAGTGACTGAATACGCTGCTAAAAGAGGAACGGAGAGAAGGAGTAATGAGTGGATCTGACCACATAAGACTTACACAGTACCTCCAAATACGTCTCTGTGGTAGACTCCAAGGGTCGTTTTACTTTGTTCTTGTCCTATGGTGTGCCTCATGAGATGTGATGCAAGGAAATTGGAAAGGGTGTGACAGGTCAGCCAGCAGCAGCTATGGGAGGCAGCTGGACATTTTGGGCAGCTGGGGATGAAAGTGAAATTTCTCTTCGAACAATTTAATCAGAAGCCCCAGGGAGCCTACCTACAAGGGTCACACACCTCTTCAGCAGCTTGAAGCTCATCTTCTTCATGGGCATCAGATTTTTCTGTAGCTGAGAGCCCTGTGGGAAGTGCGATTTTCTTCTCCTCAACCTAGAAGAAAAGATGTAAAAACAGTTGAGCACTGGTGCTGGAGACTCAGTAGAAAAAGGTCAACATTGCAAAGAGGCGTGAATCCATAAAAGAAAACACACAGATCTGGAGCACCGAACCAGTCCCCAAGAAAGTGTGGAAAATCCAAAAACGTGAGCTTCTATCCCAACTATAGCTTTAGGCCTTGGCCAATGGCGCTCTCCATTTCTGAACTGTTCACTGATTAAATTCCTACCAGGTCACACACATTTGCCAGTTTTACTGACACCTAGATAGGATCTGCCCTTACTTTAATGCCTTTAGGAGTAGATCACTAGCTGAAAGAATGTTTTTTCGAACTGCCAGTTGAGACCCATTAGTGGGACATGAAGTTAATTTGGCAGGTATGACTAGCATCTAAATAAGTTAAATAAAAGCAACAGACCAGAATCTACCAGAGTGCTTTGGATCTAGTAAACAGTTAAGTACTGCTTGGTGAAACTTCTGTGTGCATTTATATCATGAAGAAAAATAAAATGCTTGCTGCCAAGAGTGGTCAATAAAGTTTAAAAACCACTGGTCTGAAGGCTAATGATGTAAAATGCTTCACCTGGTGACCAAGGCTCATGATCTGGACCTACCCAGCCTCAGGCTCTGCATGAAACCTGGATTAACTGCTCTCCCTCAAATGTGTGCTGGAAGTCTAGACTTCTTGGTTTCAACTCCATCTCTGCCCTCCACCCGCTGGATATCCTCAGGCTTACTCTGTCCTGATATCATGGTCTCCTATATGTATCCTCTCACAACACACATACTCTAGGATGCTTTTCTAGAACAAGTCTCTGACTGACCCCAAGAGCACCCTGGGCTTCTAACTGCTGAGTGTAAGCAGTTAGGGGCAAGATGTCCAGTTCAAATGTGTCATCTGACCTAAGAATGACAAGCCAAGCCAATGTGAATATTATTTCATGGGCCTTTCATGACTTTTCCAATCATGAAATTTTTCCAATCATAATCAAATTGCCTTATTTCAAAATACAATCATAGACACACTGACTTTCTTTTCAGACACATGTTAAATGTTCACAAGAAATTCTTACTTTATATCATATGCCACTTGACATACTCAAATTCAGAAAACAGTGTTTTAGAGGAAATAACTATTTAGTTGAGTAAAAACATAAATGTGGAAAAAACAATGAGATAACCAAAAAAGAAGATAACATAATCAGTGCATAACTGACATCTAATGAACTAATAATAAATAAATAGTTAACACTTACTGGAGGTTTACTTTGTGTTGGCTCGTGTTTTTGCATATTACTCTTCACAACAATGCAATGAGGGAGTACAATTATTGCCCTTTTCCCACATGTGCTGTGAACTGAGGCATGCAGATAAAATACATTGTCCTAAGTCACTCTGTGTAGTGCTCCCAGTCACTGTGGGTGCCCTCTGGTGACACTATCACCACAGGAAGCAGTGAGTCAGGAAAGGCTTAGGGCTGAAAGATGGGAGATCTGGACAGAGGGAGCAGTGGCAGGAGAACAAGGAAGAATGTTTCCCATTCTAGAAAATCTTAGGGTGGGGTGGGAAATGAGAAAAAGGATGATTAGATCTGAAGCTAATCATCACAGGACTGTACTTTTTAAGAGGCTACTCACTACTTTAGGTAGCACAAAGGCAGTGGTTAAGAGCACCAGCTTTGATGTCACACAGACATGGGTCCAGATTCTTATTAAGGTACTTTAGGAGCTATGTGATCTTGAAAAAACCACTGAGCCTCATCCAGTATCAGTTTTCTTTTTTTTTTTTTTTTAAGATTTTTTAAATGCATACAAGCTGGGGTGCAGGCCAGAGGCGTGGGACAGCGAGGGGGTTCACCAGAGACAGAGTGGGGAGCAGAACAGGCAGATGAATGGAAACACAGTGCTGAGGGGAGCAGCGGGCGAGGCAGGAGAGGTTTGCCGTGCCATGTGGGAATCTCCCCAGCCAGGCGTTGAACTTGCATCACAGCTGCGACAGCTCCACAGAGCAGCGCTTAACTGCTGCACCACCGGGGAGGCTCCAGTATCAGTTTTCTGACCTTAGAAACAGTAATCAGTTCCTTCCTCACAAAGTTGTGCACAGGAGTAAGTGAAAAACAAAAACAAAAACAAAAAAACACATGCAGGGCCCTGAACAAGGAGCCTGGAACACAGTGAAGGTCTGACATGGGAAGATTTAAATGCCTGCCCTGCTGCCAACAGTCAGGGATCATAATAAACAGCATAGGACAATTCTGAGACTCATGGGAAGTTAGAAGACCCCATCTCAACTTACCTGATTCTCTCCCACGAGGTTGTCTCAGAGCAGGCCTGTGACTCAGGACTGTGCCTATCTCACTGCCAGCTCCCTGCTCACAACTGATTGGTCTCTCATCAGCTGCGGAGTGCTCAGTGCCCGAGGAGTAGACTTTGTCCTCACATGTTTATAGTTCTTAGAGCCCAACAGTTAGACCCTGGGGCCCTGACTTTCAGTCATCCCTCACTTCCAGCCCTGAGATGAGGCTGCTGCTTCAGCTCTCTGGCTTGCAGAGGCAGGCTAGAGGTGCCCGCAGGTAGATGCAGTGACCAAAGCAGTGGCATATCCCTGCTGCACCTGCTGCCCAAGACCCCAGCCTGGTGGGCAGCAGCCCCGCCCTCCTTCCCTTGCTGGGCAGGCCTGTCCGTGTCAGAGAGACAAAGGCAAGGGGCAGTTACAGCTCTCAAACCTGCTCTCCCATCATCTATGCTCTCTTACCTTCTCTGTTTTGCTCTGGCGACTAAATCCGTATCTCCTGCAGGCCACAAAAAAAAAAAAAAAAGAGTTTTATTACAATTCAAAAATCACAGACATTTGGTCAAATGCATTTTGGTTAGATTTTGATATGAAAAGCAGCAGAGAATTTAGAATATTTGGTGACTAGAGACAATGTTTGAAGTGTCTAAGCCATGATCAGATTCTACTGGTTTTGAATAAAGGCCAGCCATTGCGTTTGCCATATAAATACTGTACTTGGGAACTCTCAGATAGAGTTCTCTTTAAGTGCCATCATTACTCTTTGAATCAGGAACTGCATTTCTGATCCACAGCTAAAGCTAAAAGTCTTAAAAAATGTCTGTATAAACAAAAGTGAATGTGTTTGCTCAAGCTAAACATGCTCCCTACGGGCTATTTCATAATCTCAATTCCAGCCGATTTTTATATTTGCAATCATAACTCAAGCATGGTACCAATAACATTGTCTATTCACTTCATGCAACCTTAAATTCAAAAATTCACAAATGCATTTTAATTTATTTTCAGGTTCTAATTAATAGCTATGCTTTCTTTCTTAAAGCAAGTACAACAATGCAAAACCACTCAATTTTATACAGAAAAGTGTAACACACAACACCCAACCTCACTTACCTTTAAATAGTTTATAAGGAAGTAAAGTTACATGTAACCCTGTAAGAAAGATAAACGAAGGGCTTCTGCTCTTGCCCTCACATGCTTCACTGGCTGGGTCAGCATGTCTTGTTCTCTTACCTGGCCTCAGCCTCACCCTACTCCATTCTTTCTCCCCATTCCTTATCCAGCAACCCCAGCCTGAGTTGCATTTATCAATGGCCTGTCTCTGTCCTCAGGCCAAACAGGACTTCCTCGGCATTCTCACTGGGCTTCTCTTCTATAGAGCTGCCTTAACAAAGTTTAGCCTTATCTCCAGCAGTTCATCTTACTCACTCCTCCCCACCTACTGCCTGAACAGGAGTTCTGCACACACCGGGCATTCTCTTCTCTCCTCCTACTTTCCTATTCACTCCTCACACCTCAGCACTGCAGTTACCTCCTCTCTAAAGCATCTGCCCCATATACAGACACTGCCTCAGCTGATCCATTCCTGCAGCTGTACATGTTTCCTCACTTGCCAAATGCTAACTGTCCATCTGCCATTTGCATGTTGGCACCCTTCTCCAGGAGGGCACTGATACCACTTTCACATTTTGTATTTGATTGTATGTTCAAGGAACAAATTAAACATAAGCCACAGGAAATGCAGAAATCAAGAAGCCAAAAGTATCACCTTGCAATAGGTTGTTCTATAAATGGAGAGAGCAAAAAGTCACTGCTGGTTCATGACCCCCTCCATCGGACATAAATATACAGGCCCTGAGTACAGCAGATGACGGTTAAATTACGAGTATCCACAGAAATTCTGTAAAGGACCTTATGGCAGAATGTGTGAATTGTATTAATCAGTAACAATTACATCTTCCATAAGAGAGGCTAGAAAACAAAAAAGACCCTTCTCATATTCCCCCACACCTAGGATTCTGAATGCTCTTAAGTTTTTGTCTATTGATCTCTTTGGGGAGTTCTGAACACACAACAGTGAGACAGGAGAGATGGAGGACACAAAAGATTCACTGCGCTGGTGCAGATTACTTGGTTCTGGGGCCAGCAGCTCTCACAGTGGCTTCCTAATTTGGCAGGAGCCATGCGGTTTCTTTATCAGCAGTTACAACCCAGCTTCCCATCTCCATAAGCTGCTGGTTAGCTGCCTCAGTGTGCAGGCAGGAGCAGCATCCTGGGAGGCCCAGTCCTAAGGCAAAGCTGGGGAGGTGACCTTGGCTTAACTTAGATTCCAGCTCCCAGGCCCTCCCATCGATCCCTATAATCAGATCCTTCTGCTGAAACTAATGGGACAGTTTTGTGTTCTCAACCAGGGAACCCTGACTGATAGAGGGTCTCACTTAGAAGTGTTTGTACCTTGGTTTTGTTTTTGCTTTTTCAGGCCTTTCCTCTGTGGACACTCTTAGAAGACATCTGCTCAGGCAGAAGGCCCTTTTCTATGTCCTAGGAACTTTATGATTTCCCAAATAAAGCAATAAGCAACCAAATACGAGTAGTTCAATTCCATTTGGGGGTCTCAGCTACTCCTCCTTAAAGACAGAGATTCATAAGACTTTTCTGACTATCCCAAACTATGTGAGGCCCCCTGATGTGTGCTTCTGTGTTTATACCACCAATGCACTCATCCCTCAGCGCACAATAACTGTGTTAAGTATGATCTGTTGAGCTCCTGGAGGGGAGTTTGCTTCATTCACTTTTTCTTTGTACATTTTAAAATTGAGGTAAAATTCATGTAACATAAAATACCCCATTTTAAAGTGTACACGTCATGTTTTGATGCATTCACTATTTTGTGCAACCTCTCCTACTATGTAATTCCAAGATAGTTCCATTACCTCAAAAAGAAACTCCATACCTATTAGCAGTTAGTGCTGTTTCCCCCCATCCCAATCCCTGGAAACCACTAATGGACTTCCTGTCTCTAAGGGCTCACCTATTCTAGACCTTTCATATACATGGAATCACATATCATGGGTGGCCTTCTGTGTCTAGCTTCTTTCACTTAGCATATTTTCAAATTTCATCAATACTGGAGTACAAGTACTTAATTTCTTTTCATGATTCAATAATATGCCATTGTGTGGATAAACACATTTATTCATTCTGCAATTTGTGGATAGTTAGGTTGATTCTACTTTTTGATGACTGTGAAAAATGCTGCTATGAATATTAATGTATAGTTTCATTTACTTTTATATCTCCGGTACCTCCCATATAAATAAACCCTCAATAAATGTTTGCCGAATGAATGAGGAGTCCAACTGACTTTTCTACAGTTATTGTCTTTATGTGATACGGTGGTAAGGTTTCCATGACATAGAAGAACTGTGCTCAGCTGCCTATTAATCCCTGCTTCATTGTTCAATGATCCCAGGTCTCTGAAGACTCTCCATGTGTTTGGGGTTCACCAGGAGAAACTGCTGTCTCTTTATGTCTATCATTCCTCCCTTACAAAGAGCAGGTAGATGCTTCAACTTATTCCTAATACACAAGCGTTTACTTCTCTCTTATCTTTCCCAAGCATGATACCCCACCCTGAATTCTCCTTTTCCTCTTGCCTTGTCAGTCCTGAACTTTCTTAAGTGCCAGTTAATTTGCAATGCCATATGCTTCAATTTGTTCCCACCTTTCCCTTCATTAGCTCTGGCTTACCCACCCAACTGAAGTCCTATAGCACCAACAGAGCTTTGGTCCTGCCCCCACTCTCAGTTCATTCCCTCATGGCCTAGACCTGGAGTCAAACGCCTTCTGTCCATCAAGAGGTGAAATGAAGAGGAAAACAGAAGCAATGACAACAGATGGAAGATCTGGATTCCTACATGGGGTTGAGAAATTAAGGGGTTTCACAATGGTGAGGAGAGAGCCAGTGTTTAGCAGGTGAGTCCCAAAGCCAGCAGAGGGCAATCCTTGATTGACTGGGGAAAGGAAGGTAGAGGGGTTAAGACTCCCCATAAAGGGGTTGGGGGGGGGGAGTAGAATAGGGGAAATGATTAGAGAGGGGTAGAGTAGGGACAAGAACTGAACGGGGACCTTCTAGATGGGATCCTCCCTGGAATCAAAAGGTCATATTTAAGGGGATTTGAGAATTAAAAATTGCTGCAACTAATGATATTGATGATGATTATGACCACACCTAAGAGCTGACATTTACTGTTTACTACAGAGGACAAACTATTGAAAGTCCATATATATACAGATAGATAGATAGAAATAAAATAGTGTTATGTAATCCTCACTTAATGAGCACAATCTTCACACAGTGGAGAGTACTGAATAGAACCCAGGGAAAGAGTCTGACAGCCAGAAAGGAGGAGACGGGTGTTCCCAAGGAGGGGGAATAAAACACACAAGTTGAGCATTAAGTTTTATCCAATTTGCTCTATTAATTTTAATAACTACTCTCTTCTTATTCAGTCTTAGCCTAAATAACAAAGATTGGGGTTATCTTTCTAAAACCAAGAGCCAAATTCTCACTGGAGGCTCAAAGAGTATTTGTATAATTTGGAGTCCAACAGACCTGTGTTCAAGTTGCCACTGGGAGGTTCTTCATAGTTCTTAATAATATAGTTGAAGTTGAGCAAGTTATTTTATTTCATTTTTTTTAAAGATTTATTTATTTATACACACAAGCTGGGGTACAGGCCAGAAGCATGGGGCGGCGAGAGGGTTCACCAGGGACAGAGTGGGGAGCAGAACAGGTAGATCAGAAATACACTGCTGAGGGGAGCAGCAGGTGAGGCAGGAGAGGTCTGCCGCACCATGTGGGATTCTCCCCAGCTGGGAGTCGAACTTGCATCGCCACTGCCGACAGCTCCACAGCGCAGCGCTCAACCGCTGCACCACCAGGGAGGCCTGAGCAAATTATTTTTAAAACATTCTTATTGTTGTCTTAACCATTCTCAAAAAGGAGAATAAGCTAATAATCGAAATATCCATTAAATGTCCATATCTCCAGCTCTCACAAAATCACTCTCTCCTTAGCAGAAAAGGTAAAAGAAAGCAAAATACTTCCTCTCATAAAAAATAAAAACAAAAAAATCCTTCAACAAACACCTACCCTAGAAATTAGCAGACGACCAACAGGAAATAAGATTGGAATTGGGACACTCTGTTCTTTCTTACACTTCAAAGTTGAAAAGCCAAGCTAGACTCTGGCATCAAAATGCACAACTATCCTGAGGAAGAGCAGGGATGCTCTGAATTTACCTAGCTGAATTTACGCAGCTACCACATGTGATAGCAAGCACTACCTCCAATACATGCAAAAGATTGTCTGAAAAGGGAATTTCAAAACAAAACAGAATACTGAAATGTTAGCTTAGTCTCAGTGAAGTGAACCATTTACTGAATTTCTGATCCCCTTTCACCCTTGGGGATGATTGAGTATCCACAATAATGGAAATATGACAATACAAACTAACAAAAACCACAACACAGCCCCAGTATATTCTGTGGCCTTGGCTAGAAAGGCCCCACCACAGTGCTTAGAGGTGCACCCCCATCCAGTTGCACCAGGTCCCACACTCAAAAGGAACCCACGCTTGGTTGTTGCTGCTGTCTCGAAATTCTTTGTAATTAGTCATTAATAATTTTTTAACAAGGGGCCCTGCTTTGTCATTTTATATTGGGCCCTGAAAATTACATAGCTGGTTTGGTGGTGCCTGATTGAGAAGGGGAGGTCACTTCACAGCAGCAACTGGTGAGCTGTGGGAGAAGTCATTACACTAGTTTAGAGCCAGAACTAACAACTTCCTTTGAATGAGACAGAGTTGATTTCATTCTTAGGAACAAAGGATCTGACCCCACATTACCCTTCAGAAACAGAAAAACAAAAATAAGTAGTGATTGCAATCCATTTGAAAGATGGCATAATTAAGCCAATTAAGCCAAATTTCCTTCTAGTTGTCTGCAGGACCTAGAGGGGAAGCCTCAGATGCTCACTGAGAGAGGTGCTAATGTCAGTGCCGTTAGTTCTAGCCACCCAAGGAGGGTCAG
Source organism: Scalopus aquaticus (assembly GCA_004024925.1). Lineage (NCBI taxonomy): Eukaryota > Metazoa > Chordata > Mammalia > Eulipotyphla > Talpidae > Scalopus > Scalopus aquaticus. The sequence goes on along the minus strand of PVIJ01009036.1, from coordinate 35,708 downwards.
GTTATGAGGTAGAGCAGCACACAGCAAACAATCCCAGCACAAAGGAAAGAAGCACCAGGAGACATACTCACATCAAGGCATCAGCTACCCTAAGTAGAAAATGCAGGATATAAATGAACATTAATACCCCAGGAAAAAATCCACTGAGAAGTACTTCCTTGTATGTTTTTAAGTAAAAATCAATGCTGTAAGAATTATTTTTTAAATTTTAGAGGTGGTTTTTAGGAAGTAACAAAACTACTTCTAAATTCATTTTTCTAGACTGGACAAATTTTCACAAGAAACTAAAACTATTATTCTAATACTTAAAGCAAAACTGCTGTAACTGCTCTCAATTCTTCCAGTTTACCTAAAGATTTTTACATATGGCAGAGGCACAAAGGACAAACCACCCCAGTTTCCACAAATGTCCTAAGCAATACAACTCCCCAAGAAGGGGAGCGCCAGTCTGTGATGCTGGAAATCACAGTCCACAAATAGTAAACTCAATCAAGTAAAAGCAATCAAAATTAGTTTTTCTTTCAACAGTTTTCTAAAATAGACATTTTAGACTGGGTTGCACCCATTACCTGCCATATTCCAAAAGTGTAGCATGGATTCGAGATTCTTCGTCAAGCAGCTCCTCTGCTCCCTGCTGGCGTTTGTATTTCCGACAGGGCTTGTAAACATCCTAAAAAGTGAATGAGGCAGACAAGTACTGAGTGAGAAGGCTACTCTCCTTCTTCCCGTCTTCCATTGCAGCAAGATGCAGCTCTCCCACAGGAGGACAGCGGGCACTTGGTGGTTCTCAGTCTGCCTTCAAGGAAGGAGTCTGCTCCTTTGACTTTCACATTGGTAGCAAAAATTTCTACCCAATCTCATTGTCAAATCTGTTTTACCTTGGTGTTTTTTTGTCCTGAGACATCAGGTTTGTCAAATATCAGTTTTACCTTTCTTCCTACGCGAGGGATTGTGAAGAACAAAGTTCTCGTATGTTACTGTTATAGCTTATATTCAGCCTTAGAATCTATTCAGATTTTTTTTTTTTGTAGTGAGAAGCAGGGATCTGCTTTGTTCCATTTTCTGAGTAGAAAATGAATAGTGCCACCATCACCAATAGTCTTTCTTTCCTTCCCCTGATTTGAAATGGCAAGTGTAAAGAACATGAGCCAATGGCATCCTCTTCAATCCCTTGGGCTTTGTGAGTCTCTATCCAGTCTCCATTGTCTTTTTCCAAATTTCCTGGCTATTCCTACACATTTTCTCCTCCAAATGAATTCTAGTATCAGCCTGTCAAGTTCATTATGAAAAACTTTGGCGTTTTAATTAGAATCACACCAAATTTATACATTCCTTTGAGAAGAACCAGCACCTTTAAGATACTGAATCTTGCCTTGAGAAGCAAAGCTTATTTTTCCATTCAAATATTTTTTATTCCTTATTAAGACTTTCCAGAAAAAATACAATTTTCCACAGTTACTAAATTTCTAGATATTTCTACTACACAGAAACACAAACTACAGAGGAACAATCACAGATACATGTTTTTTATAGATATGATACCTAGTTAGCTAGATAGATGTGCTGGACTCTGGTAGTGGAGAAGCAACTAATTACCCTGTTTGCATAAACAGCAAAAATCCTTAAGCAGTTAAGGAGATTTCAATTCTTAGATTCTAAAATCAGAAAATCAGATACCAAATCCTTCAGAGACATGAATAATTTTTATAAAAGTGATATGAATTTATGCTTAGAAAAATGAAAACTGAAAATGTACTATAAATTACACTAATTTTTAAAAGATTTATTTATTTATGCCCGTCTATCTATCTATCTATCTATCTATCTATCTATCTATCTATGGGGTGTAGGCCAGAGGTGTGGGGTGGTGAGAGGATTCAGCAGAGACAGAGTGGGGAGCAGAACGGGCAGAGTGACTGAAATACACTGCTGAGGGAAGCAAAGAGGTCTGCTGCGCCATGAGGGAACCTCCCTGGCTGGGTATTGAACTCATGCTGCAGTGGCTCTGGATAGCTTCATAGTGCTGTGACTTAACCTGCTGAGCCACCAGGGAGACCCAACTTTCACTAATTTTTAAATTAGAATATAATTTAGTTATAAATGTGACAAATGTAGATTATCTTGTGGAGAACAAATTCTGGCACTATAAATGTGTGTGTGTGTGTCCTTAACAAAGCAAAGAGCATGTAGGAGGTGCTCCAAGTACATCTTTACTCCCACATGACCTGACTTGTCATTCTACAAATTACTGTCTTTCTTGACTGCCAACTTGGCAGTCAAATAATACCTTAGTAATATCTGCTCAGGGCTCTGGGTACAAGTTGGCAGCTGTTTACACAAGCAAGGTAATCTAGTTGCTTCTCCACTACCAGAGTCCACCACATCTAATTTCTACCAGACATCACCAGGACAACATGGTGTTTCTCTGGTGAATTTTTATTCAATTAGAATTGTCCACCCTTTGATAATTCTAACTTTACTTAATTTTTCTTTTTATTATGAAAAATTCGAACATATTTTAAAAAATTTCTTTCTGTAACACAGACTATAATAATCCCAAGAATTCTGTAGAAAAGGAATGGAACATGGTCTGAAAAAATACTGCTGAACAGTTCTCATAAATTGCTGCCACAAATATTCCCTACTTTGCCGCCGTTGTCTACATGAATAAGAAGCTCTAAATAACAAAATAGATTTATGGGGAAATGAAAAATAGAATGAACCCATATGACGTCAGTTACTGCATACAATTTAATTTCCACTGAGTTCCACTGTTACAGCAGTACTATATAATTGAGCTTAACTGCTATCTTCCTTAGTTACCATTGATAGAGTCAATGGCCCAAGACAGAAATTGGATTCTTCTAAAAAAGAACTGACTTCAAAACAATAGCAAGCTGAAACCAATAGTACAAGGACCTTTTATTCTGCCAAACAATGAAAATGTTGGCCTTTGTGTAATTACTCCTTATACTTTAAAGCACCTCATATACATCTCACCGTTGGCAGATTATAACTTTACTACAAGGCAGAGGCAAGCAGATGCTATTACTAATATTGTTTTACTTAAGTCCTCATATTCACATTTTATTTGCTAGGTGAAAAGGGTGTCCTCACAGCATTACCTATGGAAGAACACACTGGAGCAGTAATTGTAAATGGCATGTTGTCTTAGGTGATTCAATTCACCAATTTAACAAAGCATTTCCTTTCAAGTAGACTAGAAGCTCTAAGAAGTCTTTTTTTGTGTTTGTTCTGTTTTCCATTCTCATAGAAAATTCTCAACCTTACCAAAAAATGCTCTGTAAATAGTAAATGCATCTATGGGTGCTCTGACCTCACTGCACAGGACAGATACTTCATGATTACAGAAGGCTGACAGCTCAGAAAAGGAAGCAGTGAACTGTAGAGCAGCCTATCAAGTGAGACAAAAGAACCATTATGACTATGATGCAAAAGCTGAAGGTGGTGAGCGGTGGCCAGCCTTCCTGCGTGGCAGTAATATAGTTTTCCTATGTTCTTTGAAAATACCACCTCCTTCTATAAAGTAGCTAGCTATTCCATAAAAAGGAGGTATGCAGAAGAAGTCAAGAAAGTAACACATTTCAGAGAAGAAAGCAAAGGTGGGAATAATTCCTAGAAAGAAAAAAAAAAAATGAGGTCAAGACAAAAAGTGAGCCCTCAAAGTGATGAGCTCAACAGCAAAAGTTCACAACTGTCTTTCTGGTTTACAACCTGGAAGCCGGTTCTAACACTCAGCGTGACCGTGACCCAATTCTATTTTGTGGAATGCATTTTAAGTAAGTAATTAGAGATAAAAGACTTCGCTTTGAAGATACCCTGCATAATAGAAGAAAGAAAAAGACACAACGAAGCTAGTTAAATTAGTACCACAAATGAATAATCTACAGTCACTAAAAATGCTAGGAAGTATGTTCATGGGCATGGAGAGAGCACCTCAGTCACACTGTTGAGCAAAATGAGCACGCAACAAAACAGTACAGAGTCATGTTTTGTGATCTTGAATTCTCTATATTGATAGACATAACTGTTTTTCCTGTCTGGAGTATCAGTGCTTAGCTCTAGTTGGTATCAGGGGTGGTTTAGACTGTGTGCTTCTTCTCCATTTCCTAATTTTTCATCATTATTACTACAGCACTAGTACAGAAGGAAAAAAAAGTGTTTTTAAAACAAAACATCATGTGCCATAAAAAGCCAAATAAATGCGCTAATAACCAAGGACAAATGCAAAGGACTTCTTTGCATATGTCCTTGGTTATTAGCGCATTTATTTGGCTATGGCCATGAATAAGCTAAATATTTTAAAAACTATTGAAAATGTTTACTATTTACCTTTTTAAAAAAACATTCTATCTAAGCAATACTAAAAAAGACATGCTGGTTGAGACACAATGGTGACATGCAAGAGACAAAATGAGAAGACAACACGACAGGCTCCACCAGGCATCCATTCTGCAGCTGGACAACGGGTCTTCAGCTGGGAAAGTCAGAGAAGATGTCGCCATAAGGGCCTGAAGATAGGGCAGGGGGAGAGTATCCAACCACTCTGATTACATTTGAGTCTCTGAGACCCAGATGAACAACATCTCAGAGTCTCAAGTAAGTCATGAACATGACTGCAAAACTGATGCCAGGAATACGTGGGGAATCAAAGACCAGGTGAAAAGTGAGAAAACTGGAGAAGCACCGACACCTGCTGTGTCTGTGGCATCAGATGTAAAATCAAAATCTGGCTGCCTCTTGTTAGCTGTACAACTAAATGGGAAATTTATGAACCTGTCTGAGCTTCAACTCCTGATTTATAAAATGGAAATAATAACATATAACTCCTTGACTACTGGAGAGGAGTAAACGAGATAAAGCCTGCAAAATGACTAATTCGGTGCTGAGCACAAGGAAGGCACTCAGGCCTTATCTGGCAGCTATATGCATATTTCCTAAAAGGCTGGGTTGAGAAACTACACACCTATCTGTTGACCTTATCTTTATCTTCAATTTACCATTCACAATTTAAATTTGGAATTCTAGATTCCTCAATAAGGAGCAGGGAAGAAACACTGATGAGGCAACTAAAGGGCAGAATGGTAAAAAGAGTGGAAGAAGGAAGCATCCTCTGAACCAAAGACTTGCAAGTCATAGCCCCTGGTCATTTCGGAAAGATTTTATTCCCTTTACTAAGGAGGGGTCTTCTCCTTACATCAGAGTAGATATAAGTGAAATAAAAAAGTCTATCACAGAGGTCCCCATGCAAAACTCGGAAGCTACTCTGCTTCTCCAAGGTAGGTGGTTACCTCAATTTACCACCTCCAGTTCATGATCCATTCTTTGGACCTATTCAAAGTTTCCCTGCTACGGGCAGACATGAGAAAAGATTTGAAATACTTCTCCATTAAAAGTGAAACTAACAAAAATCCAGGGCAGTGGTTGTGGCAAGCTCTACCCATGAATGCTGGTGTCTTGGCACCGAGCACAAAGGGCAGTAGAAATCCCTCACACCCAAGGTCAGCTCCTAGGCAACCCCAGCAGATGGGGACCTCCGGGAGCAGTCTTCTGGTTAAACCAAAGGCCCACTGGGAAGCTATGAACCTACTTCTTGTACAGAAGAACAGGGGCAGAGGAACTTACTGAGAGATCAACCACTGTCTTGATGGCTTTTTCTTTCCTCTTCATGAAGTCATCATCCTGCAAGACAAAATACAGGGGTTAACAAATTCCGTGTGAAGACCAAAACTCAACTGGACTGCACAGAAATCTGTCTTACAAATTAAATTCTCATCACAACTCTGCCTGAGAAAGTCTCAAGTTAGGGCCTCTGTAGATGGCTCCAAAACAAGTCCCTGGAGTCAGTGAGAAAAAGGGGAACCAGAGTGTGGTGCTGAAAGCAAGTGTTCTCATTCTAAACCCTGAACTCTGAAATGCCAGGCAAGTTACCTAAACTTCAAGCCTCAGTTTTTCCACATGTAAAACAGGAACAACATCTACATCAGGGGATAATACTCAAAAGGATTAAAGAGTAGATGTGCTAGAACTGGAAGGTAGTAAGTATTTGATGGCTATCAGCTATTACTATTCCTATTGTTGCAATGATTATTAAGATTACTACAGGAATATCCCAGGAAGGTGGTCTCTCGAAGAGTTTTGCATGGCTATGCAGAAATATACTCTTGCTGTTGTAATTTAGTAAAAGATCTGAATGAAACAACAAAAATTGAGTGAAAAGCACAAAACTGTAGGTTTTACACCCAGTACCCATTTAAAGAGGCAGTTCTATAATGAACCAAGAGGCCCACTTTTCAATGCTCTGGAGAGGCAGAGATGCCAAGAAGTGGGGCAAGACTGTAAAGGAGCCTGAGCTCACGCCACTCCTTCCTGGGAGTCTCTAAATGCACACTCAGCTTCTCAGCCAGAAAAGAAAGGCAGAACACTGACCTCAGGGAGACTATAGGTTTTCTGGAACTGGGATATGGAGTAGGAGCGGATGTAGTCACCCATCTCTTCTTTAGTTTCTATAGCTCGCTTCACCAGCCACTGGGGAAGAAAGTTAAGAAATATGAGTTGAGAGGGAAAAAATACCATTGTGGTGGAGCCAACTCAGAGATGGCACAACCTGTGAACCCAAATCACCATACCTGAACTAATGAGATGCTGAGAAACTATCAACACATACTGTTCTACTGTGACTGGTCAGCCTCTGAGATGCTAAGATCCAGTGAGACCTGGCGCAGAGCAGCTATGCGAGAGCTTTAAAGCCTCATTTCAGATCCTTAGGTCTCAGTTTCCCTCACTGTATAAAATGGAGGTGAGAATGTCAGTCCCTTTCACATCAGAGCAAATGAAATCCCAAGTACTAGAGTGCTCTGTAATACTCAATAACACACAATGCAAATTTAGCCTTTCCCTGCAACCTCTTGGTTCTACTAGCAGATCTTAATGTAATTCTTTTTAATTTTCATTTCAGTAGCAGGCTTCATGTATACAATATTCTAACTCAATTCCTATGTAAACTACATTATGATCACCATCAAAAGTCTAGTTTCCATTTACCACCACATAATTGACACATTTATCTGACTTATCCACCTCCATCTCCCTTCCCGTGATAACCACCACTTTGTTTTCATAATCTAAGTCTGTTTTGTCTTTTTTTTTTTTTTTTTAAGATTTTTTATTTTATTTTTTTTTATTTATACATACAAGCTGGGGTACAGGCCAGAGGCGCAGGGCAGCGAGAGGGTTCACCAGAGACGGAGCGGGGAGCAGAACAGGCAGATCAGAAATACACTGCTGAGGGGAGCAGCGGGCAAGGCAGGAGAGGTCTGCCGTGCCATGTGGGATTCTCCCCGGCCGGGCGTTGAACTCGCGTCGCCGCTGCCGACAGCTCCACAGCGCAGCGCTTAACCACTGCGCCACCGGGGAGGCCCTGTTTTGTCTTTTTTCTTTATCTTCCATATGAGTGAAATCATAGGTCTTTCTCCACCTGACTTATTTCACTTAACACAATACAACACCCTCCAGATTCATCCATGTTGTTCCAATTGCCAAGATTTCATTCTTTTAATAATTTAATAGCTTCCTGTTGTGTACATAGTGAAGTGTTAATTAATGACATTCGGGTCACAATGGACCACAGGTATGATGATGGTTCCAACAGGCTGGACCATATGGCCTAGGTGTGGTGCAGGCCACACCATCTAGCTTTGTGCAACTACACTCTGTCATCTGCACAATCACAAAATCACCTAAGGATTCAATTCTCAGGATGTGTCCCCACTGATTAAAGATGTATGGCTGTAATTTATCACATATTCTTTATCTATTCAAACTGATGGGCAAGTAGGTTATACAAATCTTGGTTATTAAAAATAATGCAGCAATGACTATAGGGTTGGATGTATCTTTTTGAATAAGTGTTTCTGTATTCTTTGGATAAGTACCCAGAATGGAATAACTGGATCATATGGTACTTCTAGTCTTAAATTTTTGAGGCGTCTTCATATTGTTTTTCCCTAATGGTCATACCAGTTACCAATGTAACTCTTTCCTGTACTGCTTGTATTACAGACCAAAGAAAGGGTCTGAGAGAAACTGTGCTTAGCACTCAAAACACTCTTTCTCTTAACCTGCACAGTCTTACAAGGAAATTGATACTGGCTGTGTTTTACAGAACCAGAAGCTCAAAGAGAATATACATTTTGCCCACTGATTCACTGCTAGCAAGCCACAAAACTGGAATCAGCACTTGGAGTTTCTTCTATAGCAGACGAGTAGACACATGGGTTTGATGAACTGTTTCCCAATTCTACTGGGCTGATATGCAGAAGTAGCTGCTTTTCCTTCCTCCCTACTTAAAACTCTAGGTAATTAAAACACACATATACACACACCAACACCCCATAATCTGCATAAGATCCAGGTGCTCTGAGGATATGAATGCAAAGTACAAAAAGAGCCTTAGCTTCTCCTTCCTGCTTCTTCATTCATTCCCTTTATTACTGAAAGACATTATGGAGGGGGATGCCATCTGCCAGGTCTGCCATTCTCTCAGAGACATGGTACATAGCTTGGTGCTCTGGCAGGGAGGGAAGAAAAGCTTGCTCTCAGAGGGCAGCCAGCTCAAGTAAAGGACATATTTAGGAAGTAACTGCCCAGGATAAGGATAGCTACAAATAACTGAATAAGGAATACATAGTCATTTGCTGTGTTATTTGTTGTTAGTATCTTCCATTTATTTTCACTCCACTCCACCTTAAAACAATGACCTCAGGCAATGACTAAAACTCAGAAGCAGGGGTGGAAGATCAGCCAGAACTACTGACGCACTTCGCCAGTCCCTCCATCCCAGCGCCACAGTCCAGGACAACTAAGGAGGCTGACTCATTGCTCAACTCAATTCAGTGTGGCTGTTGCTTGTATTCAGATCGGGAGATCCAGTTTCTGGCCTTCTGTCCTCGTTTCCTTTTCAGATCTGTCTGTGTGAATGAGATCTGCACTGAGTTATTAGTGGGCTCTGAAGAGTGTGATCAGATAAGGAATGTAAAGCATGTTGAGTCACATGATTCCCTTTAAGACTAGATCACTACTGCATTTCCATCCTGAGGGCAGTGGAGGGAACCTCTCAGATGATCACGCTCTGCCACAGGTCCCTACATTTGAGGAAAATACCTACTGTTATGGGATTCCTAAGTCTAGCATGGCAGAAAGAGATGTGACCCAGAACTATCAGTCACTGCACAAGAGATCCGTTTTCCTCTTGACTGGTTTTCAGAGTCTGTTACCAAAACTTTGCTAAATGGTATGAACATGGGTGATAAGCTTCTCAAATCATGCAAGACAACCAGTCCAGTGGTTCCCAATTGCTGACCCATGACTGTTCACCGACCTTCAGCAAAAAAGGAAGAAACTAAAGGCATGTGCCACGTTTTTCATAATGCTGAATTCATTCAATTTGAAGGACAGTCCATTATTTTGAGAATGGGGATTAAATGGCATTTCTCTTAGGAAGTAACAGAGAAAGCAAGACAGTAGTTACTTTTTAAAGTGTCCGTGCCTGGCAAAATAAAGGTGGCAACCAAAGGCCAACATCCATTCTAGCTTTAAAATTTTACAGGTCTGTGAAATGAAGAAATCTGGTAACTGCTATCTGTGGTTCTCACAACCAGACAGGAAACCCTCCAACATTCCATTCAACACATAACACTCTCAGACACTCAAAATGCCCCATAACTCCAGAAGATCACTTCCTTCTCCATCATCCTTTCATATGTGAACTAGAATTTTTTTGTCCCCAAAGTTTTAGCACAGGGTAAGTAACGTCTAATCACTAAACAACCAGGCTTTAGGGGGAAAGGAAACACCCTCACAGTATGATTGTGTTGGAGGTTTCAGTAATAACCAACCAGGGTCTCTACTTCCTGTTTTCACAAAAAGAATCAGGTACCAACCTCCCTATATCTGAGAGTCAAAGTGTAATAAGCATACAAGTCAAATTTTGAGTTAAAGCCTCAGGCTCACATTTACAAATTTCATGTCATTTGATTTGACGTTGAGTGTGGGGGAACATTCCCAGGATGAGTAATAACAACAGAAAAAATTATATGTATGTAGCACATAAAATCTTACTAAAATGTTCCATCTACCAGCTAGATGCACACCACGTATTTAATTCTCATCCTATCAAGTAGGTACTATTATTTTTTCTTTTTAAAGATGAGGAATCATGTCATCTGCCCAAAGTTGCACAATGGAAAGTGGGAGATCCGAGACTCGAACACAGGAAGTTTCCAGAATTCATGCTCTTAACCCCTACATTACATAATCTTAACAGAGAATTAGAAAACTTTTCTAGCAAAGGCTGTGCAGCTTTCTTCTTGATGGCTTCGTGAATGGTGGAATAGTGCCAGGGAATTCAGACTGGAATCTCTGCTTCTCCACTCATCAGTTCTTGACCCTTAAGCAAATCAACTATTTTCTTGGAGACACTCTCCTCGCATATAAGACCAGGACTATAATAGATATTCTGAAGGACTTTATTAGGGTCAGACGCAAAGTACTGTGAGCAAGGCAAGGAACAAGGGTGACTCCCTTCTCTTTTCAAGTTGACTGAAAAAGAGGCTTAGACACAAGCTATACAGCATGAGCCATTTAATCAGAGCCTATGTGAAGAGAGGCTCCCATCAGACACTTAATCATCCAATAAGGACTGACTAACATTCTGAAAGTGCTGGACACAAAAGAGTGAGCAAAGACAGTCACAGCACCTATACCTGGAGCTTACAGTCTGCTAAGAGAGATGAATAAGCACACACTTGAATATCTATGATCACAAACTTCAGTAAGGAAGATTCCCAGAAGGGAATGTGGCTATATGAGTAAATACAGCAAAAGACCTGCTCTAGATGAGTGGGTTAAGGGAAGCAATCTCAAGGAGGTCTGGTAGAACTGAGATCTAAAGAAGAATGTGAGGCAAGCAGCTAAGGAGAGAAGAGAAGAACTTTCAACTTGCGGGAAAGTCCCTGGGAAAAGAAGTAGCATAAGTATGAGGAAATCTGAAAGAAAGATGGGTTACAACAGAAAGAACACGGACAAGCAAGGACAAGCTGCCTAGGTCAGAAGGGTCCAGAACATGGAAGGGTAGGGGGAGGACACATGGAATTGTATCTTTACTAAAAGGACAATGAAAAGGAACTATGGGATTATTTCAAGATAATGATAGGTGACAGTGTGAAACTAAGGTAAAAGACATTCCCTGATGCATTAGGAAATGTCACTGTGTTATGCTGCCAGCAAATCCATACCATACCCAGATATCCAGGATCTAGGCCAGATGGCTGAGGAGTCAGACCCATTATAGGAATTCTGATATTTGAAGGACAAAAAACCATACTGAGGACAAGAAACCACAAGAGGATCTCACCTGAACAACAGGAAATATGTGAATAAAATCCATCCCCTGGATCTGGTGGGGCTCCAGTTGGTGTGGACATTTCATCCTTGGGAGGACTGAGACGATTTTTTCTGAGAGAGCTCTGTTAGAAGACAACAAGCAGAGAGTGAGAACACACTAAGTGGCCTTAACATGTCTTCAGTCTGGGCAGAGGCCCAGAAGAATCAAGGGCCTCTCTGCCAGATCATGACCAAATTTCTCCTAGCTGACTATAAAATGAGAAAAATCAGCACAATTTAGGGGTGTGTGTGTACATAAGGCACAAAACTGCCATCACCCTTTAAGATTACGTTCTTTCTACTTGATCTTTATTTATGTAATTACGGTGATGTAAGAGGTAGTAGCTGTTATTTCTAACATCTTTACATGGAAAAATCGTTATAAGTATCCAAATTCTTAAATAACTTAAACAGGATTTAGGCAACAAATAATTATCTGACCCTGTGCCAGCTGCCCAGAATATTAAGATAAGACATGGGATTTCATTCTTAAGAGAAATAGAGTTTGCTTCTTGAGTGCAAAACTATTTTTAAAATAACAACACTGGTCAACAGTGAGATCATAACTGACTTAAAAAGGCCCTAATCTGTAGTATCTAGGTGTGCTGAACATGAATATAACCCTGAAAATTTTTTAATAGCTCTCGTTTTGAAGATATTTCATATAATTCATTTCATATGTTTCATCGTGTAAATTTATCCAGTAGGACTGCAACAACATCCTAAATCAGCCTAGAATGATGTCATATTGCATCGCATTTCATCATACCATCATGCACACATCATCCAGAGTTGACTGCATCATTTTCTGATGCAGTGCAAAACTGCCAGGCAGCTGCTGAAGCAAGCTGACGTCAGCAGTGCACTATAGAAAGCCCTGTCGGAAAGGTTGAGCGTTGAAAATATTTCAGACTTTGTGTGAGACAGTTTAAGCTACTGTTCCATAGAACTGTTCTTATTTTATCCATTGAGGCACAATACAGAACAGTAATGCCTCGAAAGTGCGTAAATAGCATGGACAATTTCTGCTCTGTTTGTGGGGAAGTGACATTTGCCAACCAGAAGAAAAGTATCACCTCTCAAGTGAATAAGGCTTATCATCTTGACTTCGGATGCAAGGTTGGTGACCAAGACAAGCCTTGAGTCCCCTATAGATGCTGTGCTACGTGTACAACACAGCTTTCACAGTGGTAAAATGTCAAAAGACCATCAATGTCGTTTGCAGTCCCCATGGTTTGGGGAGAGCCAAGCAACCACATAAAAGACTGTTACTTCTGCTCTTTTGGGCTTCCTCCTCTTTGGGGCGGAATAAGGAAGCAAAAGAAGCCAAGAATAGTCTACCCAAACATTCCGTCTACATTGAGATGACCAGTTCAACAATTTGCTGTAGGGTGATATGAAACAACCATGGAATGCTTTTCGCCTAGTGTCTACAAACTTTCTTGGGAATGTTAGGGCAGAAAACTACAAGGAACTAGTAGAAGACATGCTGATGCAGTATCAGAAACTTGGCTGCAATACGTCTCTAAAGATCCCCTTCCTTCATTCCCATCTGGATTTCTTCCCTAAAAACTATGGTATAGTTAGTGATGAACATGGCGAACGTTTTCATCAAGACATCACATCAATGGAACAAAGATACCAGGGAAAATGGTCCACTACAATGCTGGCTGACTACTGCTGGACACTCCCCAGAGATGCTCCTGAACAGCTGTACAGGTGACATCGAAGAAATCTAAGAAGTAGTCTATGACTTGGTTTTTTACAGGTATTAACCGTAGGCCTATTACTATTGGCATGCATTTCGTGATATAAACATCAACTTATTGCAGATTACCAAAAAAAAACAAAAAAAAAATAGAGCCAAAATCTGACTGTCATATTCATGTTGAGCACACACAAATTGATTAGGAAATGACTAATTTTATTTCAGTGATATGACTTTTGTAAAAATTTGTTGACCAGTGTAACTTTTACTTTCTGATACTAAAATTCAATCCTATTTTAGGGAACCTGACTTTTTTCTCTAGAAAGGGAAATTTCCCTATTCTCATGAGGCACACACTGATCTCTCCCCAAACCTTATCTCAGTCCTCCTGGGCAAGGCCACTGGCATCCCTGAGTCAGGAGATAAACATCCTCCTGCCGGGGTGGTTTCTCAGCTCAGCTGGGCCTCAGTGGGAAAGTTCCAAGGCAGGAGTGGTAAAGGGACTCCTGGACTCCTGTGCAAGTGATTTTCACCACAGATTTCAGCTTCCTTCTCTAAGCAGCTGGTATTTGATCCCCAACTGTCTGGTTCTTGTTTCTTAGATGTCAATGAGATCAGATTCAAGAGGAGAGAAAGAGGCTATTTAGTCGGTTGGCAATGGTACCCACACCAGGAACCTTGAACAACAGTCATGAGACATAACATGGGGCAATATGGAAAGATGGAAGTTTCTGGCTCTGCTACATAGAGTTTAAGTTATATCCCTATCTAAGACCCTTAAAAAACATCTTACTTACTGCAGCTACTGTAGTCTTGTTTACAAGTACAGAAGTATTTTCTAATAGATGAAGGCCTTAGTGAACAAGGTCACCAAGTCTTACTAGATGCTTCAAATTTGGCAAGTTTGGGGCCTCCCAAAAGTATTTCTTATTCAAAGAAATCTTGTCTATGTTATCTCTCTAATGTTCAATAATCCTTCCTAGGAGCTAAATACTCTTAAGACCAAATACGACTCAGGCCTAGGTGACATTATGTTCCCCTGAGGTCTCACTCCCTCAGTCTTGGTAAGAACTAAGTAATATAGAGACAAAACCAAAATGGCTGCCATGGGACTGGTCTCAGAGAACACATGACAACCCCATACTTACATTCGGAAAAAAGTTTTATGAGGTGGAAACATATCACATCAGCTCCACTGGTCATTAATATCAAATGTCAAGTCTAATATGCTAAGAGAAAGACATGGAGAGAGGAAGACTGACAGCCACCACAAACATTCACAGGAGGAGGGAAACATGTGGGAGGAGGTGTATCCCAAAGGTCTGAGAGGTCGAAGGAAACTGTCCTGTGGTTTTCAGCTGCTCTGTAGTCCCTCCTTTCTGAGCAGCCTGTCTTTGGGATACATGCATCTTTTCTGCCATGAGATGTGTGGCCTGGTGCAGAGGTTGTCCAGCTCTTTCTGGGGCTTGAATGGGACAGTTCGGTAAGGAAGTATTAACCAATCCACCTTGCAACATATTTAAGGCTTTCTCTGTGACAAGTTCAATTTTTTATTTTGATCTTCATCAGATTCACATGCCCTATTTCTTATGTGAAACTTGTGAGGGGAAGAGATGAACCCTTAATTGACTCTGCTCCTCATACCCAAAGCTTAGCAATGAAGATGATCACCAAGCCTGGTTCTGCACCCTTGCTCAGTGGAGGTCTTACTATCTGTACATGTGGGGCCACAGTCACTTTTTGGTTCCACGGGAGAAAAGCTCCCTCTAGTGGATGCAGATCTACACAGGGTTACTGATTGTCTAGAACACATTCACTAGCTCAAAAATAAAGAGACTGGAACCCCAACCCTATACCTTGAGATAAGGTTCTTTCGGGCCACTCACTACTCAGAGATGGCTTCTATATCAGTTCACAAAGGTCCTGAGGGAAGGCTGCTGAGGGTCACCTCAAGGTTTACAACCCTATTAAGCCCACTTCCCAGAGATTACTGCTAAGTCTGGAGTCTCAGCAGCAGTTAGAAACAGCCGAGAGCCCTTACACTGACAAGGAGCACGGAAGCGGAGGGAACACTGGCAGGCTGGGTGCCAGGAAAAGCCAAGAAGACTTCTTGCAGAAATCTAGCAGTTCCCATTTGGCTGCTCCCTACATCTCAGGGAGGATCCTCTGACTTTCTGAAAATTAGGGACAGTAACTACTGCAGAAGTCACCAGGCATGTCTCCTAGTCTAAGATTTTAGTGTGCCTGCTCACAACGGCAAGTAATTGATTTCTTTAGATTTAAGAGTGTTCAGTGTGCTGTTTTTGCAACTGCAAACAGAGAAATGGTGAATTGAACCAGGGTCCAAATTCCAGCTCCATCACCCACTCTGAGACTTCTGGCAAGTCACTCAGTTCCCTCTCATCCAATGCTACCTATTATAAAATGAGGGATAATCCCTGCCCTGCCTATTCAAAGGTTGTTGTGAAAGTTAACTAATAAAATGCATGTGCAAGTGCTCTACACCTAGTAGAAGTGTGATATTTAAACTTAGATATAAGACTAAAATCTCATTTATGGACCTCTAAACACAGGCCCTGATGGTAATGGGGCTTTAAGATAGGCTGGGATGAATGGCAGAAGCAGATGGCATCCTCAAGAAAGAAGGATCAGGAAGACAGTCTAAAAGAAAATTATGTACTCAAAAGGCAAGTGCCCTCCTCAGACAGTGCTACCTGGCTACCCATTACACCAACAGGGATACGCTAAGGAACCCCACAAACATAAAGCAGCACTAGTCTAAACTCCACCTAACCAGAAACTTTGCAGTGAGAAACCCCAAACACAGAACACATTCCACAACCAAACAGAAAAGATTTCTGGATAACTCAGTACCCTCTGGCTATGATATTTCTCCTCCAGACAATAAAGACCCAACTGTACTGCGGAGTCTGGTGGGTCTTTAGTCAGGAAACTCCTGTCTCCAGCTTTGCCCACAATTAAAGTTCATGCCTCCACACTTAGAAGCTACACATCGAATACTTACCTGAGAACATAAGACATCCTTAATCCTTTACCAAAACCCTTTAGGGCCAGATGGGGTTCAGAGTTCAGGACGTTTTCTTCAGAAATTTCTACCTTTGTGTATCTAAGGGGCATGTACTATGTACTATGCAGGATCTTGGTGAAATCTAGAGCATCACCCTATAATCAAAGAAATTTATTTTTCTGCAGCAAAACTACAGGTAAGTGGGATCAATAAAGGTCATTTCAGGTCATGTTTTGCCTCTAGCTAAGTTTTGTATCCATGTTTGGATCTATATTTCAGAAATATAGATAAAGGACTAACAACCCATATAAAAAACACTATGCTCCAATATTCTATTAAGAGTACTATTGCTGATGGGAATGTATGATAACCTCCAAAGACACAAAAGTGAAAATGGGGCCAAGAGCCATTATAAATGGCAAAATGAATTTACGAAGAAAGATACACAGAATCTGAGAAATAGTAAGCTTAGCCCAGAAACAGACACACATCAGAGGTGCCACGGGGAGAATAAGCAATCAGCTCAAAGTGGAACAAAAAGATAGTTTAAACAACAGTGTCCTCAAGAAGATCATAAATTCATGCTAAGTTAATAAAATGATTAAGAAGCCAGCTGATCTTAGCAATAGGTAAAGGATGTGCTTCTTTGTCAACAAGAGGATAAGAGCATCAGAAACTGAAAAAAAAAAGCTATATAAATACAAAATCTGATTGTTAGTGACTCATAGAGACCACCTCCATTTATTGGGGGAGTATGGGGGGCAAAGATCTTGAAATTATCCTTGACTTCCCCATTATACCCCAAAACCAAGGAAAATCCCAAGGAAATTCTGTTGGCTTTACTGTCAACATAGATCCAGAATCCATCACTGCGAGCCCACTGCCAAAATCTCCTATGAGGATTATAGCATGCTAGAGTCTGCCAGCTTCCATCATCGCCCTCCTAATTCAACAATCTGTGGGTTCCTTCCAAAACAAAGTAAATATTGGGTTGTCAGAAAAGTCAAGCACAGAATAAACATGTCATGACTTTTCTGACAACCCAATATTATGCTCCTCCTCTGCCAAATACACTCCAAGGATTCCCATCTTGCTTAGCAGAAGCCCAATGTCCATTTCTGACCAACAAGACCTTGCCTGGTCTGGCCCCCGAGACTCCTCTGTGCTTCCCTCTTCCTACCCCCTCATTCCAGTCCAGGCAAGCTTCTTTTGGGGGTTCTTACACTGATAATTCCCTTTGTCTGGGACCCTTTTCCCTCCAGTCTTGGCTCTCAATGAGGCCTGCTCTGACTTAAAACTACAACTGCCACTATCCTTTATCCCTCCTCATGCCCTTTCCCAGCCTTAATTTTCCCCAACAGCATGCTATTCTCCTATATATCATTTATTTATTAAACTGCTTTTAAAGGCTTGTCTCCCCATAGACTATAAGTTCATGAGGGCAGGACAGTTTTCATTAATGTATCGAAAGTATACAGAACCCTGACTGATCCTGTATAAGGATAAATATTTGCTGAGTGAATGAATAAATGAAGAGAGATTCCATTGTATTGTCATATTTTGAATAGTTTCCTTTAAACCACACCACTACAGTCCAGAACATCCTATTTCTGTTTCTCTGACCCCTTCACAATTCTTAGTTTTTACCAAAAACACAATTTATAGATCTATATTTCATATCTACCAGTACACAAAGTATGGACAATTTAACTGCTATTATATCTGTTATAGATCAGATATAAGTATTATACCTGAACATTACAAAAGAAATATTATATGGCAGATGGAGACTGAAAGGTAGAAGGAAAAGCTAAGACACTAAAAGCTTTACCCCATGTAGTTTGGAAGCAAAAGAAACTATCTCATATTAATGGATCAAGAAACAGACACTTTTTGGGCCTCCCTGGTGGCGCAACGGGTTAAGTGCAGCGCTGTGGAGCTGTTGGCAGCTGCAGTGGCACAAGTTTGATGTCTGGCCAGGGAGATTCCCACATGGTGCAGAAGACCTCTCCTGCCTCGCCCGCTGCTCCCCTCAGCTGTGTATCTTGGTCGATCTGCCTGTTCTGCTCCTCACTCTCTGGTAAACCCTCTCACCCCCACACCTGTGGCCTGCACCCCAGCTTGTATGCATAAATAAATAAATCTTAAAAAAAAAAGAAACAGAAGTTTGACTAGCTTCAAATTACGTAAGTGATCATAGAAAAATAATTAAAAGATTGGAAGATAAAGGGGGGTGCAGTGAACTTGACGGTTCTAACACCTATATAACAACAACAACAAAACAAGAATAAAAACCCACCTCTGGATTTAGCCTGACCAACAGAGAGTATAGCCCCCACCTAGACTCCACCACATTGCCTCATGGTGAGGGACTTTTCACTACAGGTCTTGAGATGTAACACCACAGTCTCGGAATGACAAAGGTTAAGCTGTAGAGCCCCGTTATTTGTGGCTGGGCATCCATGAGCGTAATATCACTGTGGTAACAGTATGCACTCTAATGAGGAGTTGAGAGAAGTTGTTTAATCTTAGTATGTTCAGAACTTCTGCAATTCTGACAGAACCATTTTTCTTACTCTATAGAAACCACGAATTGGGCAATTTGTCTTGCTTTTTTCTTTTTGTTGGCTACCAGAAAGATTAGAGCCAAATCTAGGGGCTGCCCTTAGTAAAGGCATTTTGTGATACACCAAAAATGTGATGGTTTTATCCCCAATTCTACCTTTTGTCTCTTTTTTTCTTTTCCCTTGCTTTGCCTTTGCTTCTTCATCTTTCCATTGTTATTGCTTCCTGCATTTATTTATAAATCATCTTTAATCCTCCCAAGAAGTATTTTTTCTTGGGGGGAGGATAAGGCTTTAGAAAAATAAGTGATGACAGAAGCATAAAAATCTGAGATTACAAATTCCATTACTTAGAAATAAGGGATCTGAGGTTTGCCCACAGGCGGAGTGGGGCAGAACTGGGATCCCAAATCGCCTCATGAAATCAGCAAGCCACTGGAGGGTTATGGAAGACCAGGCAGGGTGACATGACCTCAGGAGGAAACTGCAGCAGGAGTCCATGCTGCCTCCTCCTAATGGCAGGCAAAGTGAGGCTCTGCTTTTCACGGAAAGGAAAGGAGAGTCTCCTTTCTTTACCCTAATCAACTTCCCTTCAAATTAGCTTTGGAATGAGATACACTAAAAAGTGACCAGAAACTTCGATCAAGAAAAAGTGTTAAAAATAACCCAAATATTAAATGACATGTATACTCTAGTTGTATGACCTTGGCTCCTTTCAGTCTCAGTTTCATAATCTGTGAAGGTGAGAAAATATCCATTGTAATGAAAATTAAAATAATCTGAAAAAAATTACAAAATGAAATATGTAAAGCATCCAGCATAAACTTTGGCATAGTAAGCACTCAAAAGTTAGCACTTTCTCCCCCTTTAGACTCTCCACGACAAATCCCATCACTTACATTTTTTGACCTATTGTAGAGTTTTCTTGAAAGAGCAAATCAACATCTACGTCAAAGTTGCAAGTGGTAATGCACCAAGTCATTCCTCCCACAACCTGCAAAACACAAAGAAAACATTTATTTTCTCTTTCCAGTTTGGCTAAGAATACAGAAAAACTATAAATAGTTGTCACAGAATCAGTAAGCACATAAAGAGAGTATATGCATCCTGATTCCATCGACTCTAAGCCAGCTAAAATAGCAGTGCTGAGTGAAACTTTCTGCACTGCCCAATGGCTACTAGGCATGTGTGGTTATGAGTTCTGGAAATGTGGCCGTGTGACTGACTTTTATTTACTACATGGATATATCATATGTAGATCTTCTATACAGTGAAGGGGAACAGATATTAATTCTCAATCATGAGAAGTCTTAACCCAGTTTCAGGTATGTGTCAGGTTCCAGAGGAATTAAGTATTTTATGGACTAAATATGTGAATGGCAAAACTGACATTTTGTGGCTCATTATTTAATTTCCACACATTTTACTTTTTTTCACCCATAGGAGACATGAATCCCTGCTCTATGTTTCTCACAAGATTTCTCTAAGAACCAACCAAGACTAAGGCTGAAAATGCATTTGGACACAAAAGCCTTTCAGATACAGCTTGACACCAGAAAATCAAAAACACAGTGATTCTTATCTCTGGCTTTGTTGTAGACTCAAAGAGATGGCTGGTAAAATGGATTTCAATCCCCAGCCCAGACCCAAGTAACCAGAATTTCAATGGGTAAGGCCTAGACATCTGTACTATAAAACAACCCACAGCAATTCTGTTACGTGGCTCACCCGAGCGCTGGAGCACACTGGAACACTCAACACTTTCTTCTACCAGGAAGATTTTCTGGCCTTCCTTGTCTAATCAGGATGCTTCAATTATGTGCACTGTTCACTGACAAACTTAACTGCATCAAGCCACTTATTCTACACGTTGTAGGTTTATTTGTCTCTCCTACTCTGAAGACATTGGGCTCTTGGAGTACAAGGTCTTTGTCTTTACACTTTCAACTCCTATTATTATGTCTTATGCACAATAATTGTTCAAAGTTCTACTGAATTAAAAGACTTCATCCCACACTGACGTACCCCTCCTCCAAACTTAGTATTTACCATCCAGAGAATATCAGGCACCCTGACTCAGGACAGCTCCTTATTAACTCATATTATTTCATATTACAGAAGCTTTATCTCCTGAAACTTTTTTTTTTTTTTTTTTGCTTCTCTCATTTCCCAAAGCTTCATGCATGGTGAAGGAATTTAAAGCATATCTACTGATAATAATATTTCCTTTTACTAGATAATATGAACACTTCCATTATGAATCTGAATTGGAGAGAATGGAAAGATGGCCATGGAGAAAGTGAAACACAATCTCTGCCCCCTTCCATGGTTTACCATGCCATCCTGACAAAGAACAGCTTAGTGGTAAGAAAGATTTCCTCATACCTTGTCAAAAGGTGACAAGCCTTTAATTCTTGCCCTGAAATAGCCAGCAGCTACCAAGAGCTCCAGAATTTCTGTCAACTTGACATTTTGTTCTTCATCTTCTCTTGTTTCTACCTAAAACAAAAGGTGAAAGTTAAGCTGATAAAAGCTGCCTTGTATAAAAGAATACCACATATATTCCCTGATGCTACAATCTCATTGCCAAGGAGCAGATGACACTATCACTGACTCATGCAGAAACACTGGGACACAGTGCTGCAGAGTCAAAAAGAAGTGGGTCCCTAATCTTCAACCAGCTGTTAATCATCACAGTATAAACTATTCATCAGACACTGAAAGAATCCAGAGAATGGAAGATTATTGCGCATTATCTCCCTGTTTGCTAATACACAGTTTACTTGACAATCTTTTCAACTAGATTATAAACTCCTTACAAGTAGGAACAAGTTGGGGTTTGTTTTTAAATTTATATTCATGTTGGTCCCAGAAGTCACTGACAAGAATAGCAAGAACAAAAAGGGCCTTCAAAGAAGTATCCTTCCCGCACTTCTTTTGGATTTCTAAAGCAAATACAAAGACTTTCGACCCAGATAAACTAACAGGCAATTACACAGCAAGATTATAAATAAATAATAAATATAATTATATAGGGATTTAATTAAAAAATGTTAACTTATAACCCACTTTCACTTCCAGGTGTTTATTTACAACTTAAATTTGACTCCATTTACTTTCATGAACTATGCTCTCTCTTCTTCCATTACCTCAGAAAATCAAAAACTACTCAGCTCTATAAAACACCATCAACATATCTGGTTCAAATACTAGTGAGCCTCTAAATACTACCTCACTCAACAGTGCCTGTTAAATATTCCACTACTATACATCTCACATTTATCCTCCCTTCTCTTTTACTTACACTTCATTGCAGGACTACTGCAATTGCCTCTCAATCTTTCTGCCCTGTTAGTTTGTCTTGCTTATTACTTCTTAAATCATAGCTTTCATGCCATCCCTCTTTAGCTCACCACCTAGTCCTTATCAGAAGGCACTACCCATCACATGTAAGATAAACTTCATACTTCTCAATTTGGCTTCAGATCTTTGTCCACAACTAATCTTTTAAGCTTCATCCTTTACTTCCATGCCCCAGTCCTCCAAAATGGCTATGGCCAACTTAGAAAAGTACTACTTGACACCATTTCTTCACTGTTCAGGCCACCCCCTCCCCCACTTATAGTCTCTAACCACCCAGAAACCATCTTCAAATTCTAGTTCCTATTCCATGCCAACCCTAACAAATACAGGCTGACTTCGTCATTCCTCTGCAGTTCTATTTTTCGTCTTCAGCATTCACAATTCAACCTCTTCTAAGTGACATGTCTCGAGTTAACATACATGTCTGTCCTTCCAAGTGAACTACTAGCTGGTTCAGGAGAGGACTCATACATTATTCATCCATGTTTACTCCTCTGTTCTGAAGCAGCACTAGGCTCAAAAGACACACTCATTAAATATGGTATGATATGCACCATCATTACATAAAATATGTGAGCTAAGTCAGTCATGGATTAAGAATGTTTTCATAGTCATAAAGCTGATAATGGAAATTTAAGTTTCCATTAACTGTCAAGAAGTACAAACTGTCAAGAGAGCAAGCATATATATTAACATATAGTTGTATACTAACATATAGTTGAACACAAACTACTAAAGTGACTGATAATTCCTTGCAATAAAGGATGATGGAAGTGACAACCCTGAGTTACTGCTTATTTCACTTCTCTCTCAAATGACACTGGTCCAGTCTATCAGAGATTGTGAAGGTTAGCATTCACTATTTTCTAGTGGACATGCAAAAAATAAGGAAAGTTATATTAATTATTCACACCTTCTCTTCTTTGTGAAAAATCTGTGATGGTTCAGAAATATCTGTAAGTAGAGAGACATAAAAAGAAAGCAAAGAGCAATAAGATTCACAAAGATAGAGAAGAAAAGTGAAGTGGAATGATACAAGTAGTTTCGTAAAACTCCTGGAAACAGGAAACCTTCATTTGTTTGACCATCATTTATCATGAAAACACCTCTGAGATGATAATACTTTATAAAAGGGTCATACCTGTCTCAATTTGTACCTAATGGGCATCCACTAGCCACCCTAGGGAAGAAACATGACCCATGTTTCTTATCTACTCACCCCCAAATGGAAAAGCGGACTTTTGAAAAATAACCTGTGAAACACCTTTGTCAAAGCATACTGACTGAAGAGTATTAATAAGACTCCAAATTAACTTCACAGATTAACATGGCAACAAAATGCAAAACCCAGGGAATGGAAGAATACTATTTTGAAGCCATAAAAAGCCACCAGGGTGGCTGATACATTCAATCATTAAAAAATTGATAAAATTTTGGGCCTCCCTGGTGGCGCAGCGGTTGAGCACTGCGCTGCGGAGCTGTCGGCAGCGGCGACGTGAGTTCGACGCCCGGCCAGGGAGAATCCCACATGGTGCGGCAGACCACTACTGCCTTGCCCGCTGCTCCCCTCAGCAGTGTATTTCTGATCTGCCTGTTCTGCTACCCGCTCTGTCTCTGGTGAACCCTCTCTCCGCCCCACGCCTCTGGCCTGTACCCCAGCTTGTATGTATAAATAAAAAATAAATCTTAAAAAAAAATTGATAGAATTTTAATAAAGATGACAGTAGGCTCTTAAACCAGGTACTCTAACTCTTCAATTGCCATATACTATACATCATGTAAGTTGGAAAGCAAGGCTAGGATTACCTATTTTTCTGTACAGCACATATAGTAAAGGATAAAAAACTGATTTTAATGAATTAACTTGCAATAACTTTATGACACAAACCATATTCATATATACTGTTCTGTGAACTGAATGATAATCATTTGATTATATTTACCTTGTCTGCCTCTTAATGCCAGGAACCGTCTTAGGCTCCTATCAGTCAGAAAAGTGTCAACAAAAGACACACAGGAATAAGTTGCAGTAAGTTGCTTTTTATTTTAGAAAAACTCCTACTGGTCATACTATGGGGCACCAAAGAGCAGGGATTTAAGCTAAAATCCAGGAGGCCAGACAGAAGTCTACAGCAAATGGCTAGGTGAAAACCTACTGAGAGCCTAAAATAAAGAAGTGGCAAAAAAGAATTATCAAATCAAGTATCACAGCAGATACCCTAGTCTTCACAATCCTGGGGAATCCAGCAACTTTTTCACCCCCAAAAGTAGGGTTTTGCCTAAAACAGGGTTTTGACATTACGCTTGTTAGGTTTTCTTAAGATAACAAAATGATCTTGCATTCTAGGGTCACATATTGATAGGATCTCTGTCCTGCCATGAATAAATCCCAGCTTTTACTCAGAGAGCAGTAATCCCTCAATTAATGGCTATTTGTGGGATGAAATAACTGCGGTCTTGGGGGTGAGGCAAGACTAGTACAGGCAGCTAAATATGAGGACCACTGACTTGTCAAGGAATAGTCTCTGCCAAATGCGTACTTCAGAACCTTCAGAGAGGGACAGAGGTACAGCATGGATTCCATTTCTTCCAAGAATATAGTAAACTAGCTTTTGAGTAAATCAATTAGACAAGAGGACAAGCAAACCACCTAAAGTAGTTTTTGCAGCCAAAGGAAATGCACGTTCCCTTCATTCCAAGCCAACGTGGAAATACAGAAACCATTGACTATTCTCTCCCTATCACAAAGTGGGTACTTAACAAACACCACTAGAAGGAAAGCTACAGACTATCTTCTGGGAAAGCAGTCACGTTTCGCCAGGGTCTCGGTACCCACACCCGGCCCGCCACAGAGTCCCACGAGAGCGCGTCGCCACCCCGAACCCAGCGGCGCGCTGACCCAGATGATGCGCGCTTGGTTCCCAAACTTCCTCCTGCCAGCCCAGCCCCGGGTGGGGATAAAAGTCGTGCAGCATTCCCTACTGACATCAAGGCGGGTGGGGCTAGTCGCCGGGACCCCACCGGCCCCAAGCAGCGGTGGCAGGCGCAACAAGGTCATCGCCCTTTGCACCAGAGCCTGGACCGCCCCACCGCGCGTCTCGTGACTCCGGGGCGCAGCCGCTTCTGCCCGCGGGGACAGCTCTGAGGCTCTGGGGGTCCGGGGAGACTGCCCACTAAAGCGGGAAAGGTGGAGCCCAGGGCACCGGGACTCCTGGACCGCGTTCCGGGAAGTATTAGGCTGGGAAGGCCCCCCTCGGTCCCAAGGGAACCGGGAGCGGCTTAAGTCAGCCCCGCCCACGCCCACCCGGGGCACACGACACGGCTCGCAGCTGACGAGGCCGGAGCTCCCAGCGGTGCACATACCGGAGAAAGGGGGCAGGGCGCCCCAAACACAGTCCACGGCCCCTCAGCCTGCAGCCCGGCGGGCTCGGCCCCTTTTCTGGAACCCAGACGTGTCAGTGACCGGGAGTCCTTACCTCTGGGAGACCCTGGCCATCCAGCCCCTTGGGCAACCCCATGGTTGGGTCCGACTGACTTGCAGCGTTAGGGAGCCCTTGGAGCGTCCGGAGGAAGCTGTCCCCGGTCACGGAGCTGCTACCGGGGTGGAGTGCAAAGCAGAAACTTCCTCCGCTGCAGTCACCGCCACCGCCAGTCAGCCGGGAGCGCCACGGCCCGGCGGAGCATGCGCGCTAAGTCGGGAGCACGGCGCGAGTGCGACTGCGCCTGCGCGGGGCCCGCCCAGCTCAAGGCCCGGCCGCGCGGGCTCCGACTAGCGGCGGTCATTCCCCTGCGCTGGTGCCGGACCTTCTGCCGCAGCTTCCCTCCAGGGCTCTGAATTTCCCCCTCGAGGTGCTTTATTAAAGGGACTCTTCCTGTATCTTGAGGAAATTTTTCCTTCGGGCACCAGTCTCTACTGTTCACGGGCATCGGATGCCCCAGGTGGGTTCCATTCTGGAGAGACGGACTTCGCTGGACAGGTCGTCCCGGAGTCAAAGTCCGAGCGCGGCGCGCTTGGGGACCCAGGATGAGGGTGTCCTCTGATTAACGCACACTTGGGCGAACTACTCCATATACGGACCAAGGCGCGGAGTCACACTTCTGCTTCCCCGGCGTCCTAGAGCCCGGTGCGTCTTATTCTCTAGGAAACCTTATTTGGGCAATGAGCCCACCCCCACACCTTTTCAGATTCTTCCTTAGGGAATTGTTTTCTCTGAGAAAGTGGTATTTTTGCTGCCGCATCATTGACATGATGCATTCCTTGTCTGTCCTAGAAGATAGCACGAAATAGAAAAACTGTCTCTCTAGTCACAGCCTCAGCCCCGCCCCTCCTCCACGCCCTGTACCAGCTCCATGAAAAAATGACTTGTGAAAACTTTCACTGTAGAAGAGATTCTACTGTGTGGTGTGTGTGTGTGTGTGTGTGTGTGTGTGTGTGTGTGTTTTGGGAGCGGGGTGTGACACCATGAACTCCTTGAGATCTATGTGTGTGCTGTGTGTGTCCTCTGCATCCCTGACATCTTAAAAATTAGATACTTAATATAAATCTTTTTTCTTGAAGAAATTCTTTGCCCCTTTTGTTCTCTCCTGGAGTTCATCCTGAAGGAACAGAGATTTCTCTGGAACCAGAATACACAAACTAGAACATCTCTAAGAACAGCCATTTCCTTCTTAAATGCAGTTAGCAAATTAATGCAGAACTGTGTACCACCACTCCTCACCCCTACCCCTAGTCCCTAATAATTTGAGAAATTTGAATTTTCAGGCAGGAATTCTCTTGTTCAAGTTGCGTGACATCTTGCTTTCATCCACTGTGAAGACAATGAAATTCAACTTCTAAGGTGTCCACTCACATAACTTCTCAAATATGTTTTGCAATCCTAAAATTGTCCTTTCCTGAGATAGTGTAGGGTAAGGGGATATGGATGGTGATATTTTATGACCCCTTTTTGGTAAGTAGACAGGTGTTAATGCCCAGGGACAGGTGGCAAAATCTCACCTAGTAGGCAAGCCTAAATAGCTGTATATAAAGCAGCCTGGGGAATAGGGCCTGAAGAATAACAGGATTCAGGTAGGACACAGGAGACCCTGTTGTAAATGCCTTTGCAATGTTTTAAATAAACATAAGCCGCTATCTTTCCCAGTAAGAAGTAAGAAACTCTCCTGTTTTACTGTCTGTATAGGTGACAATAACAGAGTTGGGTTGGCATCATGCTTTTTTTCCCCCCTCAAAGATCCCAGCAAAACAGCTCTGGCAGCAGTCAAGGAAGTTCACACTGCTCATGTTTGATAGAGGAAGCCCTGCACAGCCTTGGAGAAGACCTTGAACAGAGATCACTGTCAGATAAAGGTATCTCTCTCCTTCTTCCCTGGCTCAGAGCACCCATATGCATTTTGCCTACCTAGTGAATATTTTTGAATTGAGGATCATTCTGTCCCTGCTCTGCACATCCAGCACAGAGCTATATGCTGTTCTTCTAAGTGCAAGACTCAGAACATCACAAATACTTTCCTGAGTAAAAGGATGCCACAGTAAAGAGCCCCCTGCTGGGACCACCTTTATTCTAGATGATGTTTTCTATAAAGCCTCAATTGTCCTGTCCTTGTGCTTCTCCCAGATAGTCCACTCTGTGGAAGGCTCTTGCTATTAATAAACAGGGTAATGGTGAAGTCTTGAAGCAGGAAAGGACTTAGAAGGCATCTAGTGCAATTATGGATGTTTGGAAAAGTAGAGTGACATAGTTTAA
Organism: Scalopus aquaticus; assembly: GCA_004024925.1. Lineage (NCBI taxonomy): Eukaryota > Metazoa > Chordata > Mammalia > Eulipotyphla > Talpidae > Scalopus > Scalopus aquaticus. Next base: position 7,838 of record PVIJ01009036.1, on the reverse strand, counting down.
ATCACATGTTTGTGGCAATACAGGGCACCAAAGTCCCAAATTTATGCTGGTCACAATGTCCTTTTGTTTATTCATCATCCATCTATCCATTCACAAACCTTACTGAGTGTCTTCTATGGTAGTGGTTCTTACACTGGGCTGCATTTGCAATTGCCTGGGGAATTTTAAAAGCTATCAAATGCCTGGGTTCCACCCCCAGAGATTCTGATTTAATTGGCCCACAGTGAGGTATGAATATTGAATTTTTCACTAGGAATGTATTGTTTTACATCTACATAAAACAGAACAGTAACTTCATTATGATTATGTTTCTTTATGGATCACAGTGGCACACAAAATTTAAGATCCATAAACAAACTAAGAATCTAATGAGTTAAATGGTTCTTCCTGAAAATTCTTAGTTGTGTGCTGGTCTGTTCTTGGGCATAAAATTTTATAATGCGATATCTTATATTTAGCATGTCATTTTTTTTAAAGATTTATTTATTTATGCATACAAGCTGGGGTACAGGCCAGAGGCGTGGGGTGGCGAGAGGGTTCACCAGAGACAGAGTGGGGAGTGGAACAGGCACATGAATGGAAACACACTGCTGAGGGGAGCAGCGGGCAAGGCAGGAGAGGTCTGCCGCGCCATGTGGGAATCTCCCTGGTCGAACGTCGAACTCGCGTTGCCACTGCCAACAGCTCCACAGCGCTGTGCTTAACCTCTGCACCACCAGGGAGGCCCAGCATGTCATATTTTTATAGTAAAAATGGAGGCACAGTGGGTGAAGCAAACCTAAGCACTTTCTACTTCTGCTTGCAATGCAGTACCTGGATTGTTACACACGCATGCACGCATGCATGCATACACATGAGTTCTTCCAGTGCATTTTCCCAAGTAAATGAAAGTTATTCAAGAATTCCAACAATTTCCATAATTTTTACAACCAAATTCTGTTACATTAGAAAAGATTTGAGAAGGATCCAGCTACATAACAATAAGTAAAAATTCTTGACACTGTATGCTGTGTTCTGTATCTCCTAAATAAAATGATAGTCAAAGTTTTCTTGGTAAAGTGATTTAATAATTAAACATTTCTTATTTGGGAGGGCAAGTGGGTTTTTAAAATTTCACAGGCGGTTGCAGTGAGCAGCCAATTTGAGAAACCCTCTGCTCTGTGCCTGAGGACAGATCCTGGTTCTCAAGATATTGCAGTCAGCAAACCAGACAAGATAATTACCAACAGAAATTAAGCCCGGAGATTAATAAGATAATAATGGGTAGAAATAAGCGCTCTTCAGAAAAGAACAGTGTAATGTAACGGGATAGATGGAACTAGAGGCCCTTTTAGAAGAAAGGATCCATCAGGTTAGAACTCTTAGGTGCCATTTGAGGGGAGACCAAACCTCAAGAAGCTCTGGTGGGAAGATCTCAGGGAAACACACTCAGGCAGAAGGAGCATCAGAATTATGGACAACTTCCCTTTGTGCCTCCAGACTCACTCTCATCTCTCACCTTGTTTGCTGCTATTCAACAATGGCAGTAAGTCTTCATGAGTAGGGTCTGGAGGATGGGTGCTTTCCGTGTGAGAGCCAGAAGTGGGTGGGTAGTGGAACCTGGAGTCTCAGTAGTAATTTGGCAAAGTGTATCAAGAATGTAAAAAGTATCTTTGGATGACACTCCTACTTTTAGGATTTATGTACAAAGATCTTCATCACAATCTTATTTATGAGGTTAGAACTTATGTAAATAGTCCACAATAAGGGAATGGTTAAATGCATTATAGTATAGTCATCTGCAGCAACATCTTGCAGCCAGTAGAAATGCTCACTCAGTGGGCCATGAAGGAAATACTAGCAATGTCTGCCTGTCAAAAAAGCATTGAAACATTTAAGACAAACTGCAAAAATATTCATTATCTGTGACAAGAGTTCTTACAAATGAAAGAAAATTTTAATAGAAAAATAAAAAGAATAGAGAATTCCCAGTAGAAATTGTCACTAAATAAAAGATGTATTCTAAGCCTCACATTAAAAAATTAAAATATGGTACCTTTCCATAGAAGAAATAGTTGTTTTGAAGACCTTTACCTAATGCCATAGCACTCCTTAGTCGCTGAGTAAGTTATTTATAAGGGGCCTGGAGGCAAAGTTAATTTTTCACCATATATCCATTGTACTGGCTGTGTGCTAGGTACTGAGAAGGGTTGCAGAGTGATTCAGCATCCCAGTCTCATTTGGAGTTTTCACAGTGACTGGGAAGTATTATCAGTATTTAGCAACCAGCCATTATTGACGTCAAACTCCTGCACTGACTTTCAGTCATAAGATTTGCTTTGGCCAGAAGAATGTGGAAAGATGAAACTGGGCAGAGGGGCTAAGAACTGTCTGTGTTTCCCTCACTTTCTCCTCACTCCATCACCCATCATGAGAACAAACCCCTGTGACCACTTTTTCCACTACCTGGACCCCTGAATGGGAAACAGGTGAGAGAAGGGAGGGGCTCTGAGCCCAAGCCCTGCTGAACCCAGACAAACCAGACCAGTTAGATGGATCAGTGTTTGCTGTAGCACTGAGACATGTGGGTTGTTTTCTGAGCATCATCAGCATGGCATAACCTGACCAATCCAGGCACAAGGGAGAACTGTCTTTCCAGATGCCTTAAGATTCAATCTCTGCTTGGATAACACTGGATATAGAAAATGAAGACAATAAAGCTGTGAGATGAAGAAGCACAGTCGACAAATAATCACATTAAAAATGCATGATTATATGTGGAAATAAGTGCCATTAATGGAGACTTGAAAGGTCGGATGATAAAGTGGAACAGAGGAGTGATTTTGAGTGGAAGTCAGTGGCGGTTTCTCCTTGGATATAACGTTTAAGACCTGGGTCGAGCGTGAGCTAGACACAGAGTAGGGCAGGTGTTTCCAGCCAGTGGTCCACATAGCATAGTGGGGAGAGCTTGGTTTCTGAAAGACAGGAGCAGAGAGGGCAGGGGCAGTGAGTCAGTCTAGGGTGCACCCTCGGTAGGACCTCATGGACCACTGGGGTAGGGAGAAGTGTGGGACGGAAGGGGGTTAGATGTCATCAAAGTGTGATGAGAGCCATTACAGGGCTAAGCAAAGTAATTCATTGGTAAATTAGCATGTTAGTCCTATCGCTGGGGTTAATTTAGCCTTTGACCTATAGAAACGACCTGAGTGTCAAGTTTCCTCAATGGTAAGATTACTTATATGAAACTCATACCACACTTCATGTTATGGGAACTTGGTAAACAGTAAGAACCAAAATACAACCATTTGGAAAAGGAAACCATTGACTCAAGAAATTCTTTTCTATATAAACTACATTTATATAACATTATACTGGGAATTAAGTTCCATCAAACATCCATGTGAGATAAATGAGAAAATCCAAAATTACTGTAGAAAAGAGACCAACGAATATTGATTTTCTGGACTAAGAGGAGAGATGTTAAATTAGGAATAAAGATGCATTTTACTTTGATTTTCTCAAAATCAGACAAAAATAATTTACTAAGAAGATCCTCACATATATTATAGATCTGTGATATGTTAGCTTAAGACCCTTCACATTTCTTGGTGTGACAAACTGTCACAGTGTTTCAGGAATTTTTTTACTGTTTTTTTAAAAAACAAATCTAGGGGCCTCTCTGGTAGCACAGGAATTGAAGTCTCAGCTCTATCAAGCTATCACCAGCAATGGTGGCATGGGCATGAATTCAATCCCCAGCCAGGGAGCTAACCCACATGGCACAGCAGACATCTCCTGTCTCGCTTGCTGTTCCCCTCAGCAGTGTATTTCAGTAGGTCTGCCTATTCTGCTCTGCACTCTGTCTCTGGTGAATTCTCTCACTGTCCCCACCTCTGTGCTACACCCCAGTTCTTGTATGCATAAATAAAAATAAATATTTTTTAAAAATAAATCACTCCATTTATAAATAATATTATGAGAGAATAATTGTAAGATTGTCAAATGATCAAAATTATAAAATATCATCCTAAAAATTGCAACAGGTTTCTATTCAAACCACTGTATCATCATTTAATAGCAGCAAAAGTAAGAAAAAGGGAAATCAGAATTACTGATTAATATAAAGAAAAATTCATATTGTGGTCCTGGATCTTAAGCAGTGGAACTGTTCCAAGTTGGAATCAACCTAGAGGAGCGACTCACTTCTGTACTCAAGCTGTGTGGACAGACAACTGAATCCAGTGCTGGGGCAGCGGCATTTCTTGTCCCTGGCAACGAGGCATTGGACCAATGAAGAACCTTGGTGGAGCAGACTCCTGGGGAGGTTCTTCCTCTCTTTTCAGATTTGGCAGGAAGAACTCTCTTCTCAAGAACAATACATGTGGACAAGGAAAGCTTCATGAGACTGCTTATGGCAAACATTGCTTGAGGTGGAAAAATACTGATGGCATAAATATTCATCAAAAGAAGAGTGGGTATATATTTATAATTATCTTCTTACAGTTGATTAATATATAGTGGTGAAATTGAGCTAGAGTTGCATATTTTTTTAGAGTTGCATATTTAAATATGCATAAATATGAAAAACATAGGCACACATCAGTGATACTGCACGTTTAGTTCCAGACCACAGCAATAAACAAATATAGTAAATTGAGTCTTAGGAAGTTTCTGGTTTCTCAGTGCATTTAAAAAGTTATGTTTATACTATAGGGTAGCCTATTATACGTGCAACAGCCTTATTTAAAAATACTTTATTGCTAAAAATATTGGTCATCGTCTGAGCCTTCAGGAGTCATAATTGCTTTGCTGGTGGAGAGTTTTATAAAAAAACCACAATATATGCAAAGCTCAGTAAATCAAAGTGGAATAAAACAAGGTATGCTTGTAAATATAAGGGTGAATTTTAAAGAAAAGCAACAAAAATAATGAATTTCTAAGTGTGTAAACATTTCAAATTATATAATTCAATGCTATGGATACATAAATGTGTAATAAAAGCATGAAAGCATTCATGGGGATTATGTTTATGACTGGTTTCCTCTGGGCAGAAAGGAGGAGAAGGAGTAGCAAAGAGATTCAGAGAGCATCAGCTCTAATGTTTTATTTCTTAGGGAAAGAAGATCTAAGGCAAATGTGATATATCAATATTTGATAAAAGCATGTGAGAAATATATGGGTACTATATTATTATTATTTTGGCATACTTTAATAATGATTTTATAATAAAGTAAAATTAAGAAAAACAACCACTAAAATTAATTTTGATGTAACAAATAGAAGACAGAGTGAGTAGACTTCTCTTAGGAGCAACCTGACTGTGAACTGAGGGTAGTAAGATTGATAGAATTTCCTTCTTTGGCTTTTTTTTTTTTTTATGATACAGAGGTGCAAGTATCTTTTATTAAATTGCAGAGAGGAAGTCACTTGAGGGGAAAAAAACACTGAGACACAGACTTGAACCAGAGTCTTAGATCTTACAAATCTTCCTTTTAAAAGTACATTTTTTCTCCTAGTTGGATGTCAGCTCCTCGAGGAACACACGTGGGCAGTGTGTGTTGTTTATATACATGTCTTTGTATCCCCCAAAGCAAAGATAGTGAAGGAAAAGATAAACAGCTAGGATTACATCAAACTAATAAGCTTCTGTACAGCAAAAGAGACATTAACCAAAACAAAGAAACAACCTACTGAGTGGGAAAAAAATTTTGTACTCCATACAACAGACAAGGGACTGATCACGAAAATCTACAAAGAACTCACACGACTCAACAAAATGGCATGTTTATATACATGCTTCAAACAAGTACACTATGGATGGATGGATGGATGGATGATGAACTAATGGTTGAACAGAAAAAAAGTGGAGGCGGATGTGGCAACATTAGCATAATGTGTTCCTCAGAGTGGCCACCAGGTGGCAGATATGACAGTCAATAATTATCCTTTCAGAAATAGAAGAAGACACAAAGAAATGGAAAGCTATCCCCTGCTCATGGATAGGAAGAATTAACATTATCAAAATGGACATACTACCTAAAGCAACTTACAGATTCAACGCTATTCCAATAAAAATCTCAATGACATTCTTCAGAGAGATTGAACGAATACTGATGAAGTTCTTATGGAATCACAAAAAACCTCAAATAGCCAAAGCTCTCCTAACCAAAAAGGAGAAAGGAGGTATCAGCCTCCCAGACTTCAGACTATACTACAAAGCCATAATAATTAAAACTTCATGATGCTGGAAAAAAAATAGACACACAGATCAATGGAATCAAATAGAGAACCCAGAAATCAATCCACGTATATATGGACAATTAATCTTTGATAAAGGTACAGAGAATATGCAATGGAACAAGGACAGTTTGTTCAACAAATGGTGCTGGGAAAACTGGACGACTACATGTAGAAAAATGAAGCTAGACTACTACCACACACCATTCATGAAAACTAATTCAAAATGGATAAGAGACTTGGACATGAGACCTGAAACCATAAAAAATATAGAAGAAAACATAGGCAAAACAATGCATGACATACATCTTAGTAACATTTTTAAAGACACATCCCCCACAGCAAAGATAGTGAAGGAAAAGAAAAACAGCTAGAATTACATCAAACTAAAAAGGTTCTGTACAGCAAAAGTACATTAACCAAAACAAAGAAACAGCCTACTGACTGGGAAAAAAATTTTGTACTCCATACAACAGACAAGGGACTGATCACAAAAATCTACAAAGAACTCACATGATTCAACAAAAACAAAGCAAAAAATCCATTCAAAAAAATGGGCAGAAGAACTTAAAAGACACTTCTCCAAAGAAGAAGAGCAAATGGCCAACAGGCACATGAAAACATGTTCAACATCCCTCATAATCAGGGAAGTGCAAATAAAAACCACAATAAGAGACCACCTTATACCAGCACGAATGTCACATATTAAAAAAACAGGAAACAACAAATGTTGGTGAGGGTGTGGAGAAAAAGGAACTCTCCTACACTGCTGGTGGGAATGCAAACTGGTCCAATCACTATGGAAAGCTGTATGGGGGTTCTTCAAATTGCTAAACATGGAGCTTCCATATGACCCAGTAATACCACTTCTGGGAATCTACCCAACGGACACAAAAACATTAATCCAAAAAGATACATACACTCATGTGTTTATTGCAGCATTGTTCACAATAGCTAAGATATGGAAACAATCCAGATGCCCCAAAATAGATGATTGGATTAAGAAGAGCGGTACATATACACAATGGAATACTATTCAGCATTCAAAAAAGATAAACACATGCAATTCACAGCAACATGGATGGAGCTAGAAGGGATCATGCTCAGAGAAATAAGCCAGAAAGAAAGAGAAAAATATCGAATGGTTTCACTTATAACAGGAATATAGAAGAGTCAAATAAGAAGGAGATATTCAAGGGAAGGGGAGGGAAAGGACTCAAAACGGGAGAAAAGAGCACAAGGGACTATGGTGATGGTTTACTGGTGAATCGGTGGTGGGTAATCTGTGGGGAATACACAATAATGTAAAAGATAAGAATAATAATAAAAATGCTATACATAAAAAAATAAAGAACATGTGGCGATATAAAAAAAATTATCCTTTCTCTAAAGGCATTGAGATGATAGTTCCAAGATAATAGACCAGTTATAACTTTTATGTAAGTTTATATAACTAGGACACACCTAATACTTTTTTTTAATATATATTTTATAGTTATTTATGTCTTTTACATTTTGTATTCCCCTTGGGTAGCCCACCACCAATTCACCCATGATCCATCTCCATGGTCCCTTGTGTTCTTTTCTATTCCATTTTGTGCGGATTTTCCTTCCCTCCCTCC